>CAWVNO010002992.1:0-100000 GCA_963930645.1 Salticus scenicus | reverse complement strand
TAACTTTTTCAAAATTTTAACTTTTTCAAAATTTTAACTTTTTTAAAATTTTAAAAAAGTTAAAATTTTAACTTTTTCAAAATTTTAACTTTTTCAAAATTTTAACTTTTTCAAAATTTTAACTTTTTCAAAATTTTAACTTTTTCAAATTTTTACATTTTGTAAAAATTACATTTTGTAATTTGAAAAAGTAAAATTTGAAAAAGTAAAAATTTGAAAAAGTAAAAATTTGAAAATATAAAAATTTGAAAAAGTAAAATTATGAAAAAGTAAAAATTTGAAAAAGTAAAATTTTGAAAAAGTAAAATTTTGAAAAATTAAAAATTTTGAAAATTAAAAATTTGAAAAGTAAAAATTTGAAAAGTAAAAAAATTTGAAAAGTAAAAATTTGAAAAGTAAAAAAATTTGAAAAGTAAAAATTTGAAAAGTAAAAATTTGAAAAGTAAAAAAATTTGAAAAGTAAAAAAATTTGAAAAGTAAAAAAATTTGAAAAGTAAAATTTTGAAAAGTAAAAAAATTTGAAAAGTAAAATTTTGAAAAGTAAAATTTTGAAAAAGTAAAATTTTGAAAAAGTAAAAAAAATTTGAAAAGGAAAATTTTGAAAAGGAAAAAAATTTGAAAAGGAAAAAATAACATAACATAAAAAAATAATACAACAAAAAAAAAAAAAAAAAAAAAAAAAAAAAAAAAAAAAAAAAAAAAAAAATTTTTTTTTTTTTTTTTTTTTTTTTTTTTTTTTTTTTATTATGTTATGTTATTTTTTTATTTATGTTTCAGATTTACTTTTTCAAATTTTTACTTTTTCAAATTTTTACTTTTTCAAATTTTTACTTTTTCAAATTTTTACTTTTTCAAATTTTTACTTTTTCAAATTTTTACATTTTCAAATTTTTACATTTTCAAATTTTTACTTTTTCAAATTTTTACATTTTCAAATTTTTACATTTTCAAATTTTTACATTTTCAAATTTTTACATTTTCAAATTTTTACATTTTCAAAATTTTACTTTTTCAAAATTTTACTTTTTCAAAATTTTACTTTTTCAAATTTTTACTTTTTCAAATTTTTACTTTTTCAAATTTTTACTTTTTCAAATTTTTACATTTTGTAATTTTTTTACAAAAATTTGAAAAAGTAAATTTTTGAAAAAGTAAAATTTTGAAAAAGTAAAATTTGAAAAGTAAAATTTTGAAAAGTAAAAAATTTGAAAAGTAAAATTTGAAAAGTAAAAATTTGAAAAGTAAAAAATTTGAAAAGTAAAAATTTGAAAAGTAAAAAATTTGAAAAGTAAAAATTTTGAAAAAGTTAAAAATTTGAAAAGTAAAAAATTTGAAAAGTAAAAAATTTGAAAAGTAAAAATTTGAAAAGGAAAAAATTCGAAAAGGAAAAAATTTGAAAAGGAAAAATAACATAAAAAAAAAAAAAAAAAAAAAAAAAAAAAAAAAAAAAAAAAAAAAAAAAATTTTTTTTTTTTTTTTTTTTTTTTTTTTTTTTTTAATGTTATGTTATTTTTTTATTTACGTTTCAGATTTTTACTTTTTCAAAATTTTACTTTTTCAAAATTTTACTTTTTCAAAATTTTACTTTTTCAAAATTTTACTTTTTCAAAATTTTACTTTTTCAAATTTTAACTTTTTCAAAATTTTACTTTTTCAAAATTTTACTTTTTCAAAATTTTACTTTTTCAAAATTTTACTTTTTCAAATTTTAACTTTTTCAAAATTTTACTTTTTCAAAATTTTACTTTTTCAAATTTTAACTTTTTCAAAATTTTACTTTTTCAAAATTTTAACTTTTTTAAAATTTTAACTTTTTCAAAATTTTAACTTTTTCAAAATTTTAACTTTTTCAAAATTTTAACTTTTTCAAAATTTTAACTTTTTCAAAATTTTAACTTTTTTAAAATTTTAACTTTTTTAAAATTTTAACTTTTTTAAAATTTTAACTTTTTTAAAATTTTAACTTTTTTAAAATTTTAACTTTTTTAAAATTTTAACTTTTTTAAAATTTTAACTTTTTCAAAATTTTAACTTTTTCAAATTTTTAACTTTTTCAAATTTTTAACTTTTTCAAAATTTTAACTTTTTCAAATTTTTAACTTTTTCAAATTTTTAACTTTTTCAAATTTTTACATTTTGTAAAAATTACATTTTGTAATTTTTACATTTTGTAATTTTTGTTTGTAATTGGTTGTAATTGGTTTATTTTTAGTGGCTTAGCTATATATAGATTATTATAGGATCATTTTATTTTTTTGTTTCTCTTTCCATGTCCGGTTTATTTACATCTACCCAATCAGGCGCATAATGTTTACACACTCTACATCTAAGTGATAATGCTGCCTCCTGTCTTACTATGTTAAAAAAATTATCTGGTACCTTAAAATCTTCTTCACACGTGCATGATTCGCTATGGGTTACTCCAGAAACGCTTTTTAGGCAAGATGATATATGCCAACCATTATCGTCACTATATATCAATCGAATGTTTAATTCTGGTCTTTTAAGCGTAGCTAAATGAAATTTTAACAATGTTGCGTATTTTTCATATTTGTTGAAATCCTGCTTATATTTCTGCAATATGTCCTCTGGTAATATCAATAACTTTTTATAAAAATTCTCATCATTATCATGAGGCGAGATTTTGATTAGAGTTTCAATGACTTCCATTATGTACTTATTTATGTATGGTCATGTAGATTTTACTCATAAAGGTCTTTAACAATATTTTTATCGCAAAAACAAAAGTCTTCAAATTTTAAAATATGGTCATGATATGGAAAATTATAATATGAAATGGTTGTATTTTCCATAATATCATTCTCTTTTACACGGTAATCGGTTTGTTGTGTCTCTGTCCAAAGTAATTGCTTGGGCAACATTAATTGTTCCCCTTTCTGACATTCGCATTCATCATTATAAATACATTCTATAGAAATAGAATTTTTCCTTGATAGCCTGACTATAAAATGAGGTTCTTTACTGTCATTTGGGTCCATTAAAACACATGGTTTATCGAAATTATATTTACGACCCTTCCAATAAAGTGTTTTAGAAGATTGATTAACGGCAATAACCATTCCTATTACAGGATAAAAATAAAAGTCGTCCAAATTTTCAATAGGAAAATAAGATTCTGAAAACATCCATTTTACATGAGCTATTACGAATTTCCACGTTCGTTTAGCCTCCCATTTTTCGGATATATCTTTTTCTATATTTTTCGTAGGATTTAAATTCGACAAAGGTAAATATTTATCATCTAATGCCAAAGAATATTGTAACTTATCATGAGTTTCTAAATTAGAGGGATTTTGATCTATAATATGTTGAAAATAACGTATGGAAAGGGTCATGTTTCCTTCATCATTAAACACGTAACATGGTAAATTAAAGTTACTAAAATACCAGCCAGGTTTGGCTATCTGAATCATTTCTAAAAATCGATTACCCTCCATCCTCTTGTTTAGTATATATTTTTTTCAATATATATACTTATTTATGCATGGTCATTTTTGTTATTATTATTATTATTATTATTATTATTATTATTATTATTATTATTATTATTATTATTATTATTATTATTATTTTAATGCTATTTATAAATATGCATGCATCATTTATTGATGTTTAAAAAGTTATTTGAACAATTAAAAATGGATGCAAAAGATATAGATTATTACTACAACTTTGAAAAAATGTTCCGATATCTTCTTCGAGATTGTATCTATTTGGCCGATTGCAGATTAGAAAAAAAACATGGTTCTTAACGAAGTAAATTTTATGAATGAACCAAATTTGGACAATAAAACATTGAATATGAAGCGTTCTATCAATAATATTTCTTCAAAATATTTTGATATGTATAAAGGTCTGGATGATATAGAAATTCCTAACCAAATAAAAGATGTTGGTCCTAAATTAAGCGAATTATTAAAGTATTATACAGATGAAAACTATGTTTCGGATCGAGTTTATAATATATTAAAGAATTTAACGTTTGAATATAGTCTTATCGATGATTATGAAGAGTGGGTTTTACAATGTTTGATTTATACTGGAAGATATGCTGCCAAATGTATGTTAAAGTTTAATGAGGAAGATTCAATTTTCGATATTGTTTTCGAGATACTAAAAGAAAATTTTGAAGAAATAGAACTTTTTAAAATTCTTGCTAATGATCTTTATGCATGTGAAGTAAATCCATTTTATTGTTATTAAAACAAGACGATGAGGGACAAAGGATTTTTAGAAATGACTCAGATAGCCAAAACTGATATACCAACCAGTTTTTATAATTTACCATGTTATGTTTTTAATGATGAAAGAGATTCAATACGTTATTTTCAATATATTATAGATCAAAAGCTCTCAGAAACACGTGATTAGATTCGATATCTTTTAACATTAGATGATAAATATTTACCTTTGTTCAATTTGAATCCTATGAAAAATTTAGAAAAGGATATAACAGAATACTGGGAGGCCAAACGGACGTGGAAATGGTTGAAATCCCATTTAAAATGGAAGTTTTTAGAATCTTATTTTCCTATTGACAATTTTGACGACTTTTATTTTTATCCTGTTTCACGGATGGTTATTGTCGTTAATCGATCTTCTAAAACACTTTATTGGCTTGATAAAAAATACAATTTCGATAAACCATGTATTCTAACTGATCCATATTATAAACCTCATTTTAAAGTCTGACCATCATGGAGAAACTATATTTCTGTAGAATGTATTTATAATGATGAATGTGATTGTGAATAAGGGGAACAATTAATTTCATCTATACAATTAATTTGGACTGAGACGCAACAAACCAATTATCGTGTAAAGGAGAACGATATTATCGAAAATACAAACATTACATATTTTAATTTTCCATATTATAACCATATTTTAAAATATTATGACTTTTGTTTTTGCGATAAAAACAAGTTTAAATAAAAATTATTTAAAAAATTAATCAATTTAAATGAAGGAATTTTTTTTCAATCCGGATCTTTCTTTTATAAAGTATTTATCACCCATCTCGAATTTTTTTAAGTTTTACAGATTTTAATATCAGGGCATAGTCTATGATATTTTTTTTATACCCTTTAACAATTTCTTTCACCCACTTTGGACATGTAATATTATTTGAGAACAATATTATCGAAACTACAACACAAGAATTTTTCAACATTTACATTTTCAATCAAATCCCACCCATATTCTTGAATCCAATCTAAAATACACAATTTTTTAAAAAGAGTCAATATCGTTTCCATCATGGAGTTGAACAATATGTATTCGTTGATGGAATCAGGTACAAAATCTTTATCATTCACATGTAAAAATGTTAACCACCCTATGAGTTCTATAAAATCGGTTATTCTGTTCCATTCACTCATCGGAGTTTTGTTTCGCCTATTACTCACAAATAATATTCTCAACGTAGCAAATTCTTCTTCCGGTGTTTGTGATTTGAAAGACTCGAAGGAAGAAATGGGAATCAAACTTTGTATATCCTCTACACAATTTTTATAGGACTTATTCATGAAAAGCTGTAGATATTCATTTAGTTGTTTTTCTCGACTATTAAGATTATCATTGAATTTATTTGGTATCTTGAATAAAGGTTCAGGACTAAATGAAGGACAATACCTTTGAATAGACGTCATCAATGCTAATCTAAGTAAATAGGGAGTTCTTACAAATTCTTTATTCATTGTTTTCGAAAGAGTATGTGATGACAGAAAACTTTGTCAGTTTGTTATCCAGATTCAAGGATATATCATATTAATAAAATAATAAATAAATAAAATAATAAATAAATAAAATAATAAATAAATAAAATAATAAATAAATAAAATATGTAAATATATATGTTTAAGAACAAGAACTATTAAACTCACAATTTGACTATAACTTATTCCATTTGAATAAAGTTTTTTTGCTAAAAGTCTTATGGCTCCAAATTTATTGTATAAATCAGCATTTATAAGAATTCATAAAAAACAATACACAAAAGAAAATGTCATTCGTACAGATTATATACTTGAAAATATTTTTTCATATCTTTTGAAAAACCATTTTAATTTTGATGTTATCGAAGCTATAAATGAAAAAGAAAAAAATGTGTTTTGCATCATAAAAAATATTTTACAGAATTTTGAAGAAATTTATGCAGTACAAATAAAAAATCTTTGTATGCAAATAGATAATTATGATGAGAATGCAGTGAATTCCATTTTAGAAGGTATCAGAAAAGAATTATTTGGTATTGAAATAAATTGGAGTAGAATTGTAGTTTATTTCTTTTTTATTAGAGAATATACCATTATAGGTATAGATAAAAATATATCCAATTTTTTTGTGGATATAATATATGAAAGTTTTTCTCGAATAGTAAAAGAAAAATTGGAATGGTGGATAGAGGAACATGATGGTTGGGAAGGAATAAAAGTCTTAAGCGGTATAAATACACAATCTTTAACACCATGTAATTCAAGTTATGCTAAAAGTCTTATGACTCCAGTGAGAAGAGAATCGGATATTTTTTATAAAAAACAATACACGAAAGAAAATGTCATCCGTACAGAATATATAATTGAAAATATTTTTTCATATTTATTGAAAAATTACTACACATTTGATGCTATTGATGCTATGAATAAAAAAGAAAAAGAGTTGTTAAACACAATAATAAATACTTTAGATAATGTTAAATTGAGTTATGAGACAGAAATAAAATGTCTTTCTATGAAAATAGATCTTTATGACGAAAATACAATATGTACAAATCTACAATGTATAGCAGATGAATTGTTTAGTGAAGGTATAACTCATTCCCGTGTTATAGTATATTTAATTTTCATAGGAGAATATGTCATTAGAGGTATCCATATAAAAATACCGATATCATTTGTGCTTGTAGTGTATGAATGTTTTGCACGAATAGTAAAAGAAAAATTGGAAATGTGGATAAATGCTCATGGTGGTTGGGAAGAATTAGCAAATTATAAAATTTTAATTAAACAGAAAGGATCATTCTGGATTAAAGATTTTTTGTATACTTTGGTTAAAATAGTTACTATTAAAATGGATTGGATTAAAGAGTTTTTGTATACTTCAATTCAAATAATTAGGAGCAAATTGATAAAAAATAGATTTTTGTCTTCCGTAAAACAATTAGCAAATGAGGGCCAACCAATTTGCAAAATTTGTTTGACTAACAATAGCGAAATAGTTTTTTTTAAATGTGGACACGTATTATGTTGTTTATCATGTTCGGAAAAAATGAAATATTGTCCAATTTGTCGAAGCATTATTCTACAGAAAAAGAAAATCTATATTCAATAATTTAAAGTTATAAATCTATATTCAATTATTTAAAGTTATAAATCTATATTCAATTATTTAAAGTTATAAATCTATATTCAATTATTTAAGTTATAAATCTATATTCAATTATTTAAGTTATAAATCTATATTCAATTATTTAAAGTTATAAATTCTAAAATTATGAAATGTAAAAGTAAAATTTTAAAATCTAAAATTTTCAACTTTTCAAAATTTTAGATTTTAAAATTTTGAAAAGTAAAAGTTTTGAAAATTAAAATTTTAATAAGTAAAATTTTTGAAAATTAAAATTTTAATAAGTAAAATTTTGAAAAGTAAAAAATTTGAAAAGTAAAAAATTTGAAAAGTAAAATTTTGAAAAGTAAAAAAATTTGAAAAGTGAAATTTTGAAAAGTAAAAAAATTTGAAAAGTAAAATTTTGAAAAGTAAAAAAATTTGAAAAGTAAAAAAATTTTGAAAAAGTAAAATTTTGAAAAAGTAAAATTTTGAAAAAGTAAAATTTTGAAAAGGAAAAAATTCGAAAAGGAAAAAATTTGAAAAGGAAAAAATAACATTAAAAAAAAAAAAAAAAAAAAAAAAAAAAAAAAAATTTTTTTTTTTTTTTTTTTTTTTTTTTTTTTTTTTTTTTTTTATGTTATGTTATATTATTTTTTATTTACGTTTTAAATTTACTTTTTACGTTTTAAATTAAATTTTTACTTTTTCAAATTTTTACTTTTTCAAATTTTTACTTTTTCAAATTTTTACTTTTTCAAAATTTTACTTTTTCAAATTTTTACTTTTTCAAATTTTTACTTTTTCAAATTTTAACATTTCAAAATTTTACATTTGTAATTTTTACATTTTGTAATTTTTGTAAAAAAATTTGAAAAAGTAAAATTTTGAAAAAGTAAAAATTTTGAAAAAGTAAAAATTTTGAAAATAAAAAATTTGAAAAAGTAAAAATTTTGAAAAAGTAAAAATTTGAAAAAGTAAAATTTTGAAAAAGTAAAAATTTGAAAAAGTAAAAATTTGAAAAAGTAAAAATTTGAAAAAGTAAAAATTTGAAAAAGTAAAAATTTGAAAAAGTAAAAATTTGAAAAAGTAAAAATTTGAAAAAGTAAAAATTTTGAAAAGTAAAAATTTGAAAAGTAAAAAAATTTGAAAAGTAAAAATTTGAAAAGTAAAAATTTGAAAAGTAAAAAAATTTGAAAAGTAAAAAAATTTGAAAAGTAAAAAAATTTGAAAAGTAAATTTGAAAAGTAAAAAATTTTGAAAAGTAAAATTTTGAAAAGTAAAAAAATTTGAAAAGTAAAATTTTGAAAAAGTAAAAAAATTTGAAAAGGAAAAATTTGAAAAGGAAAAAAATTTGAAAAGGAAAAAATAACATAACATAAAAAAATAATACATCATAAAAAAAAAAAAAAAAAAAAAAAAAAAAAAAAAAAAAAAAAAAAAAAATTTTTTTTTTTTTTTTTTTTTTTTTTTTTTTTTTTTTTTTTTTTTTTTTTATTATGTTATGTTATTTTTTTATTTATGTTTCAGATTTACTTTTTCAAATTTTTACTTTTTCAAATTTTTACTTTTTCAAACTTTTACTTTTTCAAATTTTTACTTTTTCAAATTTTTACTTTTTCAAATTTTTACTTTTTCAAATTTTTACTTTTTCAAATTTTACTTTTTCAAAATTTTACTTTTTCAAATTTTTACTTTTTCAAAATTTTACATTTGTAATTTTTACATTTTGTAATTTTTGTAAAAAAATTTGAAAAAGTAAAATTTTGAAAAAGTAAAATTTTGAAAAAGTACAATTTTGAAAAGTAAAAAAATTTGAAAAGTAAAATTTTGAAAAAGTAAAAAAATTTGAAAAGGAAAAATTTGAGAAGGAAAAAAATTTGAAAAGGAAAAAATAACATAACATAAAAAAATAATACATCATAAAAAAAAAAAAAAAAAAAAAAAAAAAAAAAAAATTTTTTTTTTTTTTTTTTTTTTTTTTTTTTTTTTTTTTTTTTTTTTTTTATTATTATGTTATGTTATTTTTTTATTTATGTTTCAGATTTACTTTTTCAAATTTTTACTTTTTCAAATTTTTACTTTTTCAAAATTTTACTTTTTCAAATTTTTACTTTTTCAAAATTTTACTTTTTTGTAATTTTTACATTTTGTAAAATTTACATTTTTGTAAAAAAATTTGAAAAAGTAAAATTTTGAAAAAGTAAAATTTTGAAAAAGTAAAATTTTGAAAAAGTACAATTTTGAAAAAGTAAAAATTTTGAAAATTAAAAATTTGAAAAGTAAAAATTTTGAAAAGTAAAAATTTGAAAAGTAAAAAAAATTTGAAAAGTAAAAATTTGAAAAGTAAAAATTTGAAAAGTAAAAATTTGAAAAGTAAAAAAATTTGAAAAGTAAAAAAATTTGAAAAGTAAAAAAATTTGAAAAGTAAAATTTTGAAAAGTAAAAAAATTTGAAAAGTAAATTTGAAAAGTAAAAAAATTTGAAAAGTAAAATTTCGAAAAGTAAAAAAATTTGAAAAGTAAAATTTTGAAAAAGTAAAAAAATTTGAAAAGGAAAAATTTGAAAAGGAAAAAAATTTGAAAAGGAAAAAGTAACATAACATAAAAAAATAATACATCATAAAAAAAAAAAAAAAAAAAAAAAAAAAAAAAAAAAAAAAAAAAAAAAAAAAAAATTTTTTTTTTTTTTTTTTTTTTTTTTTTTTTTTTTTTTTTTTTTTTTATGTTTCAGATTTACTTTTTCAAATTTTTACTTTTTCAAATTTTTACTTTTTCAAATTTTTACATTTTCAAATTTTTACATTTTCAAATTTTTACATTTTCAAATTTTTACATTTTCAAATTTTTACTTTTTCAAATTTTTACATTTTCAAATTTTTACTTTTTCAAAATTTTACATTTTCAAAATTTTACTTTTTCAAAATTTTACTTTTTCAAAATTTTACTTTTTCAAAATTTTACTTTTTCAAAATTTTACTTTTTCAAAATTTTACTTTTTCAAATTTTTACTTTTTCAAAATTTTACTTTTTCAAATTTTTACTTTTTCAAAATTTTACTTTTTCAAAATTTTACTTTTTCAAATTTTTACTTTTTCATAATTTTACTTTTTCAAATTTTTACTTTTTCAAAATTTTACTTTTTCAAATTTTTACTTTTCATAATTTTACTTTTTCAAATTTTTACTTTTTCAAATTTTTACTTTTTCAAATTTTTACTTTTTCAAATTTTTATATTTCAAAATTTTACATTTGAAATTTTTACATTTTGTAATTTTTACATTTTGTAATTTTTGTAAAAAATTTTAAAAAGTAAAAATTTGAAAAAGTAAAAATTTGAAAAAGTGAAAATGTGAAAAAGTAAAAATGTGATAAAGTAAAAATGTGATAAAGTAAAATTTTGAAAAAGTAAAAATTTTGAAAAAGTAAAAATTTTGAAAATTAAAAATTTTGAAAATTAAAAATTTTGAAAATTAAAAAATTTGAAAAGTAAAATTTTGAAAAGTAAAATTTTGAAAAGTAAAATTTTGAAAAGTAAAAATTTGAAACGTAAAAAAAAAAAAAAAAAAAAAAAAAAAAAAAAAAAAAAAAAAAAAAATTTTTTTTTTTTTTTTTTTTTTTTTTTTTTTTTTTTTTTTTTTTTTTTTTTTTTTTTTTTTTATTTACGTTTCAGATTTACTTTTTCAAATTTTTACTTTTTCAAATTTTTAATTTTCAAAATTTTTACATTTCTAAATTTTACATTTTGTAATTTTTACATTTTGTAATTTTTAATTTTCAAAATTTTTACATTTTGTAATTTTTACATTTCTAAATTTTACATTTTGTAATTTTTACATTTTGTAATTTTTACATTTTGTAATTTTTACATTTTGTAATTTTTACATTTTGTAATTTTTGCATTTTGTAATTTTTGCATTTTGTAATTTTTGCATTTTTATAATTTTTACATTTTGTAATTTTTACATTTTGTAATTTTTACATTTTGTAATTTTTACATTTTGTAATTTTTGCATTTTGTAATTTTTGCATTTTGTAATTTTTGCATTTTGTAATTTTTGCATTTTGTAATTTTTGCATTTTTATAATTTTTTCATTTTGTAATTTTTGCATTTTGTAATTTTTGCATTTTGTAATTTTTGCATTTTTATAATTTTTACATTTTGTAATTTTTGCATTTTGTAATTTTTGCATTTTTATAATTTTTACATTTTGTAACTTTTGCATATTGTAATTTTTACATTTTGTAACTTTTGCATTTGTAATTTTTACATTTTTACAAAATGTAAAATGTAAAATTATGAAAAGTAAAATTATGAAAATTATATTAATGTGTAAAAGAACATTAATGTTTTTTTATAAATTCTTCTAAACGTACAGGAACTTTACCAACAAAATTTACTTGTTTTTCAATCACTTTTCGAGCTGCCAAACATTGCAATGTGATATATTGCAAGTAATTGAATTCGAAATGAGACTGCAACATACAATGTCCATAACCCTTTCGACAATCAATATTTGCACCATATTTTAATAAAACCTGTATAACTTTAGATGAATAATTTGATAACTCTACAGCTATTTGTATAGGAGTATTAAAATTGTAATTAATCACTTCTGTATTAGCACCACATTCTAAAAAAAGTTCAGCTATTGCAGCATTTGGAAATATGTCAGTTTCAAAATAATTGTTTGATTTTGAAACAACAAGATGTAATATTGCATTACCAACAGAAGTTCTGAGTTCTAATTTTAAAATATTTTTAATGAGTTGCTTCATCATTTTCACTTGTTCTGTAGTCTTTGGAATTACATGAAGGATATAAATTTGGTGTGTTACTACTTTAAGTATTTTGTCAAAAATTTCTTGTTGTTTTTTAAAGACAGGTTTTATGTTTAAAAGAACAATAGAGTTTTCAAAATGACTTACAAGTATACGTGTTGATTCATAAACATCCAGAAATTTAATTTGCTCATGTAACTTTAAGAAATGAATAAGTAATTTTTTACATGCATAATAAACATAACAGTTTAATAAATTATCTTTTTGAATATTTAATTCTATAGCATAATTCCAAAGATTAATACAGCGTTGATAATGTAAATTATGCCTTTCAGCATGAAGCATTAATCTATAAATCATATCTTCATGTAGGGTCCCCAGAATTCTTTCACGTACAAGTAATGACTGAATACGTATTGCATCTGAATTATTGGATATGTTGTCTAATTCTTCATAAGTGGTAAATTCAGAAATGGATGCATAAGGAGCTTTACTTACAAAATTCTTTACAGTATTAGGGTCACTATATCGGATAGATAATCGCCAATAATCCAAGCATTTTTCGAAATTCTCATTATTTTCTAAAAATGAGCTACCAAGTAACTTATGTGCTTCAGCTATTCGCTGTTTAGAATAATGATAATTTTCAATGAGGTGTTCAAATATTTGAATAGCACATTTACGACAAGCAATTTCTAACGCATCACCAAAATATCTACTTTTAATGAAAGGATCTGCTCCATTTTCAAGTAATAATTTTGTCGTCTCAAATTTATATTCCTTGATAGCATAGTGTAATGCCGTATTCAATTGATTATCTTGAACATTAACATCAACTCCGCATTTAATTAAGAATTTACATAAGGGTACATTTTGAATGGAATTCATCAAACAAGTACCACCATCATAATTAGGTTTAAAAATATCTGCACCATTGTCTACTAAATATGTAACAATTTTGAACTGATTCATAAAACAAGCTGATCTCACTAGAGTAGATCCAGTATTAGAAACACTGTTTATATTCGCTCCATGTTTAACAAGACATTGAACTACATTTAATTTGCCTCTTACTGAAGCCCACCATAAAGGGGTCACATAATATCTGACCTGTAAATATTTATACATAACACGTTGCTCTACATCAGCGTTACAATGTTCAATTAAATATTCCATAATTTCTAATCTTGCTTTTTTACAAGCTAAAAATAAAGGAGTATAACCTTTTTTAACTCTTGAAACAATTTCTTTTCTTTCATCTTTTGTAAATCTTTCAAGACGATTTCGAATTGAAATGGATAATCCGTATTTATTTAAATGAATCTCAGTAACGAGTTCATTAAATATTATGTCCATCTTTAAAGTATTACATATAACTTTTTTAATAGTGGATAACCGTATTTATAAAAGTTCTGATTATTTTTTAAAAATTTAAAAATTTATAATTTAAAAAGTATATAAAATAAAAGATTATTTATTTTATATAAAAGGAACTTTGAAACTTTTATCAAAAATAATTGTTTTTTAAGACCATGAATTTTCCTGGTACGATTTTGTGTGTTTTGAAAAATATCATCGGAGATTTACAATATTCTTATCGTAAAATATGGATAAGTTTACAGGTTTTATATGATGGTCATGTAAAAGATAAAAAGAAATTAAAAAAAGAAATAGAATCTTTGAAAAGCAATATTGATAAAATAGTTGATAAAGATAATGAATTCCTCACCATAATTGATACTTTTATTATTCTTGATAAAATAATTAACGAATGGCTAGATGAATCTTTTCGTCTACATTACAAAATTCAAGAAAATATTGAACGGATTGGTAATGAAAAAGGAGAAAAATTTAGTTTTGGACGACTTGTACATTGCTAAAATGAAATCTTTGTCGGATTGCATAATCATTTATTTTAAGACCGCATACAAATTTAATATTCAAAGTCAATTAACATCCCAACTCGATTTTAAAACAAGCAATGAATATTTCGATAAATTGAAATCTTCATTGGATTTTATACAAGATTATATTATTAAACAAATCGATCTAGTCCCGTTATAACGAACTCTGGTGGATTAATATAGGCCATGTAAAAATAATAGAATTTATTATTTTTTTATAAAGTTATCAATAAAATATATATTTAAAAAATGATTAAAAAAAGAATATTGTAGACAAAGTAAAAATTTTTTCTTAATAAGTTATAAATTTATTGTTTACTTTTAAAAAAAAATTAAAATAAGATTTGATTATTGTATATAAAAGTAACTTAAAATCATCCATATTTTTATAAAACCATGAAATTTCCTGGTATGATTTTGAATACTTTGAAAAATATCGTAAGTAATTTGCAATATTCTTACCGTAAATTATTTAAAAATTTGGAGTTTTTATATGATGGTTATGTAGAAGATAAAAATGAATTTAAAAAGGAAGTCGTATCTTTGAAAAGTAATATTGATAGTTTTGTTGAAAAAAATGAAGAATTCAAAACGATAATTGATATTTTTATTATTCTTGATAAAATAATAAATGAATGGCTAGATGAATCTTTTCGTCTACATTACAAAGTTTACAAAAACACCGAACGGATTAAAGAATTGGTAACGAAAAAAGAGGAAAAATTTCTTTTGGACGAATTATACATTGGTAAATTGCAATCTTTATCGGATTGCATAACCATTTATTTTAAGCAAGCAGATAAATTTAACTTTAATATTCAAAGTCAATTAAGGTCACAACTTGATTTAAATACAAAGAACGAATATATCGATAAATTGGAATCTTCATTGAATTTCATACAAGATTCTATTACTATAAAAAATGATCCAGTCAAAATAACATTATAACAAACTTTAAGAGATATTTCATTGTTTTGTTTATATAAAAACATTTATAAAATAATAGATTTTAAAATTTAAAATCTATTATTTTGAAACATTTTATTTATATCAAAAATTTTTTACTTTGTCAAATTTTTATATTAAAGTCGACAGACATCATTTTTATTTTTTTATATGACGTAATTCTATAATTACTATTTAAGTGTCGTTGTTTTATTCTACATGTGAGTGTGCGACAGCAATGAACCAAAAATCCATTTTGCTCAAAACGAAATTCTCAATTCCGCTCGTTTGACCTTATGAAAAAATCAAATTAAAGAATTAGTGGACATTGGTTTTTTATTATAATAGTGCACACAATAGACTTATCTGCTTTATGTGTGCTGAATTTTGCCACATAAATGGCATTTGTTATATGAATGTCGCTTCGAAAGACCACATAACTTGAACTCAAATTTATTTAAATAATATGAAGAACCTCTTGGTGGTCCAAATAACTTGAAATCAAATTTATTTAAACAATATGAAGAACCTCTTGATGGTCCAAATAACTTGAAATCAAATTCATTTAAGCAACAAGAATCTCTTGATGGTCCAAATAATTTGAAATCAAATTTATTTAAACAAAACCGTGAAGAAGAGAATCATTAAGATGATTTAAATCGATTATTATGTGTTATTTGTTTCGATAAGATCAGAGATGTTATTTTTCTAAATTGTAAACATTTTGCTTGTTGTATGTATTGTTCAAACAATATTCAAACCTCTCCTATTAAAGAAATAATTAGAACTTTTATGCCCTAAATAAAATCCTTTTTTAAGAATGATTTTTTAACAATAATGGTTTTAATTTAGATTGTATATAAAATTGTCAATTTCAGATTAAACAGATTTGTGTGTAAAAGTAAACAACTAGTATATTTCACACATATTAACACAATATCACTACAGTCTGTCAAAAAATTAAATGAACACGAAACCTTGTTTAAAATTCATAAGGAATAAGCCCAAAAAAAGAAAGCGTTAAAAATATCTTTTTTTACGAAAAAATCAGCGAAATATTATAAGATGTCCTTTAAAAGTTCAAAAATATCAATTGTGTCAATATAGCATGAACAAAATAATTTAGATAAAAAAATGTTCTATTTATTGAATGAAAATTCTATAATCAATATAGGTTTTAAATTGGTTTATATATTTTAAAAGTTGTGTTTAAATATTTTGTTTTCATATTTTAAACATAGAGACATTTTCGAGCGAGCGGAAATGTCTATATTTTTTGACTTTTAATTTTTTTGACAAACCAAAAAGGAAATGTTAAAAATATCTTTTTTTACAAAAAAATCAGAGATTTTGATTTTCTAAATTGTAAGCATTTGCTTGTCGTATTTATTGTTCAAAGAATATTCAAACCTGTCCTATGTTTATTAAAGAAATAAAACTTTTATGCCCTAAATAAAATCCTTTTTTAAGAATGTTAAAGTGTAACTTTTTAATAATAACTATTTTAAATTATATTGCTATACATAAAATTATCAATTTCAGATTAAACAGATTTGTGTGTAAAAATATACAACTACTATATTTCACACATATTAACACAATACATCTACAGTCTGTCAAAAAATTAAATGAACAATAAACCTTTTTCAGAATTCATAAAGAATAATTCTAATTTTTTGACAGACAAAAAAGGAAATATTAAAAAATATTATTTTTACGTTAAAATCAAGGATATTGTTTTTCTAAATTGTAAACATTTTGCAAATCTGAGACTAGGTTTCAATGATAACTATTTTTTATGTCAGAAAAGAAATAGCGAAATTTCAAATTTCAAATTTTTAAACTTTTTAAAGATTATAAAAGATTCGGTCCAAGATGTAGATGTTTTCATTTTTTAAAGATTAATCAATAATGAATTACTAATTAATTAGTGATTAATTAATAATTAATAATTAATTAATTTTCAAAAAATGGTGTGTGTGTGGAACTTTTTTTTCTATAATTATATAATATATCTAAAAAAATTTCTATTAATAATTTTTATCAATGTTAATTCATTATCTTCAAGTTTATATAATTCACTCATCCAAGTAATTTCACCATGATTTAATATAAAACCTTCATTTTGACAGTATCTATCAGATACTATTTGAAATCGAGGTACACATTTACATAAATGACACCATTCTCTAGGATTTCGAATAAGAAATGGTAAGTATTCACAAGAGGGATGGGGCAGTATATAAGAAATTTTTTTTATTTCGCACGTCACATTATAAAAATAGAGCCGTATACATTTCGTACACATTTTGAAGAGACAATTATCTTTTAAAAATACATAATAAATAATATTAAAATTATTAGGACAACTATAAAAAAAGTCATACAATGTGTAAAATATTGTAATATCTATTTTTAAAACTATAGAATCTTTTATGTTAAAAACAAAATCTCTTTTTGAAAAGGATTCAATCAAATTTATATAATTAAATTCATTGTTAGCGATTTCTTTTAATAAGCCAGTCATTTTATCCACTATCGGTATCGTTATGTATTGGTGACTCTTTCTGATAACTTGTAAAAAAATAGATTTGGGTAAATAAAGCGCCAAGCGTTCAACGTCGTGAAAATCTGAAAAATAAGTCCAAATCTTCGAAAAACACAAGTCTTGTAACGAAGGAAAATCAAATACAACGTTACAATAAAACCTTTTTTCAACGAAAAACTTTGAAATATATGAAAGTAAGATATCATCCTCTAAAGGTTGTATTTTTAAACCGAAACCGACCGTTTTCAATTCATTTATATTAATGTTTTTAAATGAAACAATAACAAAATGAATATGATCTTTTCTCTCACCGCCGCAAAACCATTCGGGATATTTTAATATATAAAAATAGGATATATTTTTACAAACTTCTCGAAATTTTTCAAATGCTGACTTGTGTAAAATTATATGATAGTGATATTTTTTATAATTTCTTATTTTTGTTATTTTTCCCCAACATTGATCTAGAAAAAAACCAATATATGATTTTTCATTATTAGTAAAAGTCAGGGGGCACTCAAAACTTTCAGAATACTCATCGATAATTATTTTTGGACTCTCATGATTAATATAAATTACGGATTTAATAGAAAATTGAGTTGTATCCATAATACATATTTATATATGATTAACACAAATCATTTATAAATTGTATCGATTCTTGAAACGACAGTAAACTTATTAATAGAGAAATATTTAAAGTATAATATTAATTTTCCGAATATATACTTTTTTCATAAGAATATTTTAATTTCTTAATTTAAAAAAATTGAAAAAAAAAAAAAAAAAAAAAAAAAAAAAAAAAAAAAAAAAAGAGAGAGAGAGAGAGAGAGAGAGAGATGACTAAACCTACAAAAATACCTTTATTATATGCTTATGATACATTAAATAAAACGAATCGTGGATATAATCAAGGTGAAATTCAATATAATGAATTAATGGAACATACCGATGGCGATAAATTGTTTATTAATAAATTCATTTTCAAAATCTTTTAATTCAAATTCAGCTAACAACCCAGATTTAAAATGTATATATTGTATTTTTATAATTTATGTAATTACCTATTAATTTCTTTGAGAATTATGTTTATTGTATCATAGAATGGCCTAAATTAGCTATGTTTATAGTTTTTAAACATCATTTTCCCTGAAGATGGTTAAAGATGTGTTTTAACCGAAACGTCGGAATAAAGTTTTTTAAAAATTATGTGATATGCTGAAAGTATATTTTATCACTATTTCATAATTATTACCAGCATATATAAAAGTGGAATAAATATTTGATGTATTACTTATGAAATTATTTTAATTAGTAGATGAGATACAAAATAAAACTCATTCAGGACATCTCAAAATGTGTAAATCAACTAAAATTTTCATTTTGCAACTTCAAAATAAAATATTAAAAATTTAAAAAATACATTTTTAAAAAAGGTCTGTCAGTTGGCAATTTTCAAAATGTGAAAACAGAATTTTGTAAAGACCCATAGAATAACATTGGCTTAGGCTTCCGGCAACGGTTCAAATGATATTTGTTAAGCTTTAAGTGCTGGAAACCGAAGCTAATGTTATTATATGGGTATTTACAAATGTATCCACTAATATTCTATCGAACAATCTAAATTTATTGATACTAAACAATCAGTTTTGTCTCTTTATTATATTTAAAATTTATATGTATTCGAATAAAACATTGTTATACTTTTCATATATATGTAGTAAAACTTACACAACTTAAATAACCGTTATGGATTAGAGGTGAAAGTCAATTAATGTTAAAGGAAAATGAAATTTGCGTTAGAAATTTTATATGTATAGTCCTAAGATAATTTCTGTTTAGTAGAAAAAATATTTTTATTGTGTGTTGTGTGTTGACCATGGATAACATGTTCAGAGCTGCCAACCTAATCCGGCAAATTGTTAACGCCTACTGAAAAACGCCCCTTTTTCAACACCACAAAATTTTTAGAGCAATTCTCTTCAAATGTTTCTGTGATGAATT
Organism: Salticus scenicus; assembly: GCA_963930645.1. Taxonomy (NCBI): domain Eukaryota; kingdom Metazoa; phylum Arthropoda; class Arachnida; order Araneae; family Salticidae; genus Salticus; species Salticus scenicus. The sequence continues at coordinate 80,470 of CAWVNO010002992.1, read as the reverse complement.
AAGTAGAAAAATACTCTAAAAATTAAGTGGTGTAGAAAAAGGGGCGGTACTAACAATTTGCCGGATTAGGTTGGCAGCTCTGCATGTTTAAAGGATTGGATATATATACATTGAATAACATATTTAAAGGTATATTGAATTAATTTTAAAGGAATATAAAATTTCTTGTTATTTCTTAATATTCTACACATGTGTTGTTCTAAAAATAGAAAATAAGTTATAAAAGTAATAATGTTTTAAAAAATAAGCCTGCATAAAATTAGAACTCTGACAAATACCCCTTTTCTTATCCAGTAAATCTTGTTATTAAGCACAAATATTATGTTCCTAAAAAAATACCCTATATGAGAAAACAAATTAATTAAAGCTGTTTTTTATTATTTTTTCTGTATAATATATTAATTTTGTTATTATAAACTGATAAGTCATGAACTAAAAATATTTCAATACTAAATAATAGTTATTATAATTATCAGAAGATTAAACTTTTTGATAAAAAAACAAGCAAAATTTTAAGAAAATGGAAAAACTCATGTTTCTGTTTCTGTTTCATTTTTTCTATTTTTTATTTTCTATACATGCGTTGTTGACAATGGTAAACTTCATTCCTTGTTTATATTTCTGCTTATCACATTGATATTTCTATTTCATAATGATATGGCCTCAAATAAAAAGATTTAAATATTGAGAAATCATTCTTATAATTAACATAAAAAGAACATTTTCATAAATAAATAAATAAAATATGAAAATTTCATTAGTTATGCATATAAATTACAATTTTTTTACCAAAACTAAATAAAAACTGGTGTACACTCGATATATAGATTTTAAAACTTCTTAACACACCATAAATTTTAAGACAGCACAACCGGTTTCGAAAGGACATAGCTTTTCTTCATCAGGTGCAAAAAACCACGTAACCTACGCGGTTTTTTTTTGCACCTGATGAAGAAAGGCTACGTCCTTTCGAAACCGATTGTGCTGTCTTAAAATTTCAGGGAATAGGAAATTTTGAAAGTTTTCAAAAGTTACGAATTTAGCTTTTTTTCTGAGATTAGATATGTTCTAAAGCATTTCAAAATGTTATCTATGATTGTTATCTATGATTGTTGTATTGCTAGAAATACACCACAGAAGAAAGCAAACTCATAAAGATAATATTTTTTTAATTATCTAAGTATCTAAACAAAATATATCATATATAAAATCAATTTAATTTTTTTTTAATTCTGTGGGAACAGATTTATTATCATAAAGACAGCATTTTTTTTTAGGTGGTTGTTCATTTAAGTTTGACTTAATACATCGTTTTTCCACTTCTTTCATCAATTTTTTCATTCCTTCTTTTTTACAAGTCTTTTCTTTCTCCTCAGCAAGTCCTATAGGTCCTGCTGAGGGTAAGTTTACTTCTTTTAATTCGTCGTCATTTATTGACGAGTCACTATCTTCGGAGGAAATGTCATGGTAACCGGGAGGTCTTGCAATCTTTATTCTGAAGCTGGGCACTTTATCAGGTAATTCGATGATTCCAACATTTACTACTCCTTCTTTGTAAGAACTTGTTATTCTACACAATGATCCGTCTGGGCCAATCTTCATTTTAAAAATATAAATATATAATCTATTGTTTTACACTGAAATATCAAAAATATAATTAGACTATTAAGAAAATTAATTAGTCAACTAAATATTTTATTAGGTGAATTTTATAATGCAAGGTTAAAACAAGAATAATTCAAAACACCGCTCAAATTGAAGTAATCTAATTCATTTAGTTCACGTGTAAATTCATCGAAAACTGGAAATCAAAAATTTTTCCATATCTTCTACTTGCTTCTTATACACGTAAAAGCTAGCAATAAATCCACTTTTAAAAAAATAAGTAGTCAGTTAATTGAAACGTAAGGAAACATGTAAATTCCGCGAAAAAGGAAATCGATATTTTTTTCGTATCGTATACTTTATTCTTATACATGCAGAAGTTAGTAATAAATCAACTTTTTAAAAAATAAGCAGTCGATTTCAATTAACTGAAATCAGAGGAAATGTGTAAATTTATCGAAAACCGGATTTTTTTCATATCTTCTATTTTTTTCTTACGGATGCAAAGAATATACGAAAGCGAAGTGTGACGTCACTTACCGTTATTGGGGCTAAGTAAAAGACTTCTCTGTTAATCAACAATTGAATTTTTTGTAAAAATATTTAAAAAAAAACATGAAAATCTGACTTTGACAGATTTTAATTTAGAGCCAGAGGTCTAGTATTTTCAGCCAATATCCAGTTTGACCATTTAATTTCTTATTCTATCTTAAAATATTTTGTGAAATTCATAAAAAATTTCACATATTTTTCTTCACTTCACATCATTGAGATTCGAATTCACAACCTTCGTTTTTGTAGTTTTGTCCTCTGGGCACAGAGCTAGTGGGTCTCGGCTGAAATTTCCTGATTATTTAGAATAGTGTTTTAGGATATTTTTTAGTCTTTCAATCTATCATTTTGGACCATTGACAGTTTATTGTGTTCCACTTCGAAAATATCTACCAATATCCTATTTTACCATTTAATTTCTTATTCTATCTTAAAATATTTTGTGAAATCTGTAAAAATATTTATATATTTTTCTTCAATTCCATTCGGTGAGGATTAAACTCACAACCTTCGGGTTTGTAGTTGTGTCCTCTAAGCACAGAGCTAACAGGTCTTGACTGAATATTTTCTGATTATTCAGACTATAGATTGTTCCATATTAGCAGATACTCTTTATTAAGAGTGATCTATAAAATTGTGACAACGCTTTATGTGTTTACAGTCTGAAATAGACCTCTGGCTCTAAAAAATGAGGAAATTATTTCCGATTTTAATCCCCATATTTGGATATAATGATTACATATGATTACTTCAGTAAACTTTTTTTGTAAAAGATTCCTTTTAAGTTAAAATTTTGGTTTGTGTGATTGTGTGTATGTCTGTGTGTCGGTTTTCAGCATAACTAAAAAATAGATATTAAGTGAAAGTACAAATTCATTATTCTAAAGCTGTAACGTATAGTGTATATTATAGGGTTCGTATACAGAAACCTATAAAAATACTCACAAGGAAACATTCAAAAGGTGTCGTCTTCGAGAAATATTGAAAAAATATCGGTTGAAATGTGACCACAAAAAATTGTCAAAATTAAGCATAATTGGCGATTTCACAATGTTAGGCGAATGGTTATGTGTATATGGCAGAACACAGTTCTGTTCGTACTCGGCAATTTCGGTGCCAGCAAACTTATCTTTTAATAGCGCTAAATCGCCAAATATACTTAATTTTGATATTTTTTGTGGTCGTATTTCAGTCGATATTTTTTTGAAGATAACACATTTTTGAATGTTTCTTTGTCATGTGGGCAGAATTTCACGTTGGTACATATCGACATCTTTAAAATTCACTAATAATACTGAAATTAACATATATATATAGTCGGTAACAAAAGCAACTGAACAATAGCAAAAATACCTATGTAAAAAATACACTTAATACAGTTTTGTTAAATGAATCTATGTCGAATCCTGTTTTTAGACTGACTAAGAACCGGATTCGACAAGGATTTATTTAACAAAACTGTATTAAGTGTACTTTTTTTATATAAGAATTTTTGCTAGTGTTTGGTGACTTTAGTTACCGACTATATATATTAGTTATTCAAAAACAAAACTCATTCACTTATAAAACGACATGCAAAATATTAGCATTGTATCAAAAGTCTTCAGAATAAAAGAAATAAAAGCAGTAAAAAAGAAAAATCCTCTTTGATTATTATACAATTCTGAAATTTTGCAGGTCACCTTATACTGATATGGGACACATTTGTACAGGATATTTTTTCTAGGACGTCAGTAAAATATTAAAAATTTCTTATTCTAGAAATTTAATCCCTTCAAATTTTTGAACAATTTGATAAGATTCTGCACTTTTCTCTGTCATCGTAATGTATTATGCATATCTAAGATCAATATTTAAAAATATAAACTGGTGTCTATATTTTATGCGCTTATATATGTTCACTACATATATTACATCAGTGAAAATAAAGATTATCTGAAGATCCTGATTTTAACTCATCATAAATTACTTATTAGCAATTTAATTTTTCTTACCTACCCCATCTTCCCTCACCTGAGTACAAACAAGAAAATATCAATATATTTTAATGCTACTGAAAAAAACATTCGAAAAAGTAAATTGTTTTTAATGAAAACAACTTACTTTTAAGATAATTTATCAATCTCCTTAAATATAAATTTCCATTTTTTTATTTGAAATATGTATGTATGTATATATATATATATTTAATTTACAGGAATACAAAGATGGAACAATAATTTCTAAAGTGAATCATAGAACTGACACTGAAATGTAATAAGTAAAAACGTTAAAAAAAGCTGGCAAGAATAGTTTGGGATCAAAAGGAAACATGACCCTTCGTCAGGCATTCAAAGTAGGCACAAATACTAGAAACAAAGCAAGAATTCACGAAAGCGCATTTATTTAATTTAATTAATTAATTTATTTATTTGTCCTCACTTTGTCCATAGGTATAAATTTAAAAATTTTTGTATTTATATCTTTTTTTCAAATCACAACAGTTTTAACCTATAAATTCATTCATTGAAATTGAAATCCTCACCGAAAAGACGATTAAAATTTAAAACAATAATTTATATAGATGTAACATTATTCTAAAATATAACAGCCATTGCAGTTGTAGAAATTTGAATGAAAGAGTGATAAAAAGAAAGTTTATATTATTGAACATATACAGAAATAATAAAAAGGATTTAATTTATGAAATTTCTATTTTATTCTCTAATTTATTTATGATATAATTTCATTTTTTCTTTTATTTCTTTTTTTATCCATGTTTTTATTAACTTCGATTCTTGTTTGTTTGTATTTTTGTTTGTCCGGTACAAATCATGCAATACATTTTTAATTAACTTCTTTACTAGATAGACATTTAAAACTTTCACATTAGCTCAGAACTAGGTGACAACACAATACTTCCAAGTCAGATTTTCTAATTGTTTCCTTTTAATTAATTAATATATGAAAATAATAACCTCCTAAAAGCTTTAAAATTAGACATTAAAATATTAGCTATAATTTAATTGTTGCCAAAACAATTTACAAGTTCATTTTCTTTAGACATAAAAATAAATACATCTAATTAAACGTGAACGTTAATATAAAAAGTTGAATTATGCACCTCACAAAAATTGACGTCATTATCACTTTAAAAATCTTATACGCATTGATAAAGTGCTCATGTAGTTCTATAGCTATGATTCAACAGAAAATTTTAAAACATGGTATATACAAAGTTTTTTTTCCCCATATAATTATTGTTCATACATTTAAAAATATTGTTAGGTTTAAAATGATGTTTGCAAAGATTGTAATGATGCAACTTTAACATAGATTTTTCTATAAAATGTTATCAGATAAATGTCGACATTTGTTTAATTAGATCACTGGTCCATGTGCTTAAATATTGCTTATGTATTACCCAAGTGTAGCTAAAATATGAAAAATTCTGTCTTAAATATTAGGCAGAGTGTTGTATATTTAGGTAGAGGAAAAATTTGTATTATTCATTATTATGAATGCGTTTGTAACTGTCGTGTCCATAGATAAAGGTAAATATAGAGTGGAGAGTGAATAGTGGTAAATAAGGAGATGACGAGTGATTTTGTTTAAAAATAATATTAATTACATTTAAAATTCAACAATTGTTTCACATTGAGATAATTGAGCACAAACCTTCTTCAGAAATAATAAGATTAGTACGAGATTAGCATGAATTCACTCTGCATTCATACCTGCTTTATAACTGACAATTTGAAACAAATTTATAGGTCAAGAAAAAAATAATCTGCAATTAGTAAGATTTTGAAGATGCAGCTAAATTTATAGATTCTATTTGTAATTATATCTACTTAATAGAAATTACTTTTGATAGACTTGAAAAAATTATATTTTAACCTTTAGAAAACGGGGTGTGTATTTCCAACAAACTCCTCTCTATACGGGAAAATCGAAGCGATTTTCACCCCCTTACTTAATGAGTAGTCACTGTGGGTGGCGCACGTGGAACTCATTTTCGAATAGTGATAACCAGAAGAGGGAATTTATTTTCCCCGTGTAGAAAGGAAAGGAAAAGTATTCACATGTCAGAAGCAACACATTTCTTATTTATAAATAATCTTTCACTTATAGTTGATCGAGATAAGCACATTCTCGAACAAAGTTATTCTCGTTAAAATTAAATGATAACGCTTATCAATAATCAGGTTGTCTTTTTTGAAAATAATTGGATATTTCATTTCATTAGTATAGAAATTAATGGTTTATTTTTCGTAAAATAGAGAATGATATAAATAAAATCATAATTATAAATAAATGTAGTGCTAATTACCTGAGCCATATGAAGAAAAATTATTTATTATTGCTTTTGAATATCAAAAGTTATGGAAAATTAAATAATTTCAAATTTATATAGAAGAATTATCATATCCACATATTAAAATTTGAAAGGAATGGAACTAGAGAAAAGTTTTATTTATGAAATATTTTATTCATTCCTTAAATTATTGAATATAAATTGAATATATGTAGATAATTTAGGTATTCGAAACAAGTTTCTATCTCAGTTTTTGACTTTTACACACATTTTAGGCTTGAGGGATACGAAAATCACTAAATAGGTGAAGTGCCCATTTATAATTTTGTCAGCGTGTTAGTTTGTACGTTACTTTTTTTTTTTATTTATTTGTTAGTTAATTTCTTAATTTGTTAAACTTTGTAGAAATTATCTGAAGAATAAATCATCCTAAAAACCTCGGACCAGTTTTAAAATATTTTTGATATTAACAAACCTCTTTGGAATTTTAACTTACTAATTTGAAAATTTTATATATTATTATCATTATTAATATTATTACTATTTTAACATAGTCGAACAACGAAAAATTTCATAAAACTTCATATTGGAGAAATAATACTTACATTTATAAAAAAAAGAAAAAAGAAAAAAAAATCCTCTGTTAAATGTTAATTGAACAATACACACGAAAAAAGTAGATATTTTGAAAATTCTATTTAAGGAAAGAATAATCTTTAAATAGTGTTAAATTTTATATTTTATTTATTTATTCTCCTTTCTATTTTCATTTGTTTGTTGCTTTTGTAAAGAAATATTTTTAAATAATGTCAAGGTTTATATCTCATTTATTAATTCTCCCTTCTATGGTAATCGTTTTGTAGAGAAATATGTGTATTATTTTGACTTCTGCGGCATGTAATATCATTGATAGACCCAAAAGTAAATTTTGGTGGACCTCTTTCAGTGCTTACAAAATAATTCATCAAATTACTATAATAAAAATCATTTTTTTAATAATATTATAACTATTAAGAAAATATTCTTATGGTAAACGCTGAAGTTCTTTAATAGTTCTATAATACAGCTCTATAATATGTTTTAATAGTTAATTCAATAAGTAATAGTAAATTCTATAAGTAATAGTACATTTTATTCTAATAGTTAATTCTATAACTTACATTTTTTAAACGAAAGAATCGACATGCATGATTAAATTTTCACCAGAGGCCAAAATGTCCGACATTGAATTCCCCAGTACCTTTAGGTGAGTGGAAGATGTCGGGTTCGAAACCAGGATGTATTCGTCAGCTCAGACACGGGTTTTCTGTGGTTTTCTCCTTAACATTTTAATATAGTTAATGTAAAATGTTCTTTCCTTAGTGTTTTGAATACTATTGAAAAATGGCTGTTTCAAGTGAGCAAACAGTGTAAATTTTAAAGTGAATTTTCCTTCCTTTTTCTTTTAAAGTTATTATGATAACTTAAATAATAACTTTTTTTTTTAAGTATCATATGTGTAATTAAAAAATAATAATTTTTAGTCCTTTTTCGAAATTTAATATTAATTTTAGGAAAAAAATATTTTTTATTATATAAGCACATAGCGTAAATAAAACTGGCCAAACTGTTTTGCATGGATTTTAAATCTGTATTTTATAGATTTATTATCATAGTAACCAACTTTTACGCATTTTGAGTACCATATATTACCGCATTTGAGTACTAAAAAAAAAAGTCTTGCTTTACTAGTAGAATAAATATTTTAAATTAGACAATAAATAAATAAAAAGTGAAATAAATAAATGAATAAAAAGTTTTATTTAAAAAGGTTAAAATTTGACATGTTATACAGATCTGACTTTTAAAGCAAAATATATGAATTTAAGAAGAATCAAAAACAAACGAAGTTATTTTAAACTTGATTAAATAATGTTATTTCGTTAAAAATACAAGTAAAATACATGACTAAAAATATATACAGAATATCAAAACCGAAAAAGAAAAAATTAAATGAGAAAAAGGATAATTTTCATTTATTTATTTATTTAGCTAAATAAATTTTAAATTAATGCCAAACTGTTTTACTCGGATAATAAATCACTATATATTTGATTTTGCAGCTTCTATAAATAATATTGATATTATATTTAAGGATATAAATTTCTTTAAGAAAAAAATATTTTGATTTAAATAAAAATTTTACATTTGTTTAATTCATAAATAAAAATGTAGCTACCGATGCATAATATAGCAAAATCAACAAGCTTATAACAGGAAAAATTACAGAAAATAACATACAATTAGTAGAAAAAATTATCGCTTCGTATAGGAATTTTGATGTTCTTAAAATATAAATAAAAACTAGCATTGCAAAATATACAAGATATATATTTTTTCAAAAGAATTTTTATTACATATTAATGCAGCAAAATTGAATATAATTTCAGAAACATGAGAAAAATCACAGTAAAATATATAATTGATTATCTTAAGTACAAATATATAGGAAATTCCATATAATACTGTAATATGTGTTGGCCATGTTAGACAACATTCATTAAACGAATTATATTCATGCTGGTAAGAATTTAATTACAAAAAATCTTTAATAATCTTCTGAAGTGCTTATTGTATGTAAGTATTGCATAAAATATGAATCTAATTAAATTAGTTGGATTTCCTTTTTCTTTTATTTATTTCCTTATTTATTTTTTAATGCAATAAAAAATAAAATACAGTTTCTAACAAATTAATATTGATAAAATGAAGCACAAAGAATTGCGGACTCAGACAGTTTGTAAATTTAAAATATTGCAAAACGGAGTATAACCAATAAATACGTTGTATAAACGAAATATTTTTGTATAAAATAAGTAAAAAGGATCTGAGACTATTTCAAATTGGCGTTTAAATGTAAAAAATGTGTTGAAGTATGAAAGAAGTATAAACATTACTTTACTGTATGTAAAAAAAAAAAAAAAAAAAAAAAAAAAAAAAAAAAAATCTGGAGTGACTCCACTCGACTTTCCGAACATTAAGTAACTAACAGTTTTGTAGATAAAATGAAGAAAGAGGTGTTGCTAAACAAACAAAAAAGAGAAAACCATAACAGAGTGTTTGAGTATTTTTCTCCATATATCACACGAGGTTTTATTTAACACTACTGAACTTTGAGCCCTTAGATCATAAGGATAAAGAATTTTTCGTTGTGCCCCTGTAAAAATCTATAAATGCTAGATTCACCAAAATGCTTATAGTTAGTGCAACAGTGATTTATAATATTCATACAAATTTTCAGATCAATTGAATAAGGCGTTTAGATGCTATCGCTGGTCTCATAGGCCATAAAGATAAAGAATTTTTCTTTATGTCCCTGTAAAAAAACTGTAAGTGCTAGATTCACAAAAATCTATACAGTTAGTTCAAATGTGACCTATAACATGTGTACAAATTCTTTGCTGAGATTAATAAGGCGTTTAGACGCTATCACACTTTTAAAAATTTGGCAAAGAATTTTTCTTTGTGTCCCTGTAAAAAAACTATAAGTGCTAGATTCTCCAAAATACAGATTGAGTATCTGTGACGTATAATATGTGTATAAAGTTTTTGCTCAATTGAATAAGGCGTTTAGATGCTATCGCACTTTTAAGATTTTGGTCCCTTGGCCATAATGATAAAGAATTTTTCTTTGTGTCCCTGTAAAAAAACTATAAGTGCTACATTCACCAAAATCTATAGGGTTCGTACTATGGTGACTTACAATATACGTACCAACTTTCAGCTTATTCGAACAAAGCGTTTAGACGCTAGCGTGTTCACTCACAGACATACACACATACACACACACATACATACACACATACATACACACATACATACACACATACATACACACACATACATACATCATCGTAAAAATAGTGAAAACGGACTCGTTGGACCTCGAAACGTATAGAAACATCAAAATTTCGAATTCGGATTTTTGACATGATTACAATACTTTCCTCACTATAGTGTTCGGAAAGTAAAAAAAAAAAAAAAAAAAAAAAAAAAAAAAAAAATTAGTATTTTAATCATAGAATTTATACCAATAACAAAAACCTCAAAAGGCGCGCTTTGCATGCAATACATGCAATTTTAAAAGTTTCTATAAAAAATTAATAAGTATCAATTATTTACAGAAAAATAATGAAACTTACCTTCTATGATGAATGGATTCAATGTTCTCCCTTGAATTCAGCATTATTTATACACATTGAAATGTTGAAACATCACTTTTATATTGTCTAGATTTGCAAATAAATATAAGATGAAGTCTAGACTTTATTTAAATAATGTTGCAACATAATTATGACGTATTTCGTAACATTATAATAACATCAACGTTTCAATTTTACTTCATTGCACCTGTCTTTCCGTGAATGATACAATCACATATGTGAGTATCAAATAAATGTCTGTTGTAATATTAACTGTCCTTTCTCAAAATGCCAAAGAATGTTTTTTTAACAATATATTACATTACACTTATCAGTATGTCATATGGTTAAAATGGTGAAATTGACAAAAACATTTGGAAAGATTTTGAAATTAAAATAGGCTCAATTAGACATGATCTTTCTTTTGTGTATGGTTCTAATTGTACACATAATTATGACTATTGTTTTGTTTTTATACATTCAAGGATTGGTGTTTTAATTTGATTTGTCACCAAAATAAATTAAAAATATCAGTTTTATTGTTATAATTCAGTGAAAGGGGTGATTTTTCTGAATTCAGGGGTACAAACAGTTAAAATTTTTATAAAACAATTTCCAATCTTTTTTCTTTTATTATTTTTGCACTATTTCAATAAAATTCGCACACATTATATAAATGTTACCTTAGAAATAAAACAGACACAGTTTACATTAATTAAAATACTTTATTATAACCATACTTACAAGTATTAATTAAAAAGCAATTATATTACAGAATGATAAAATTATTTAAGTAATTAGTTTAAAATAAAATAATCGTGGGAAAACTCCTTTATACAGTTTCGATTTATGAATAATAACATGGGCTCCTTTTTCGAAGAGTAATTATTATTTATAAATTGAAAATTCTTGGACATTCTTAAAAAAATTTTTTTGAAGTAAAACTATATCTCTCTGTAACGTCAGAATTCAAATAACTTCACTGTAGAAAGACTCGTTTTGCTGTGAAACGACTTTTACAGGCAATAATTTTTCAGGTTTCTACGAAGCAAAAAATAGAATTAAATATTTGAATTCATAGAGCTGTTAGTTAAGAATATTGTCCGATATTTTTAATGATTAAAATCATAATATCTGTAAAATAGGAATGTATTAAGATATATGATTCTAAAAATTCAGAATTAACAAATGGCAATTACCAACCAATGCAATATTAATTAAAACCCAATTATATTATATAATGATGCAATTAATAATAATAAATAAAATAAAATAAAATGTTAAATTGACGGACCATATTAAAAATAAAAAAAAATACATTAATAAAAAGTCTGTCAATTTAACATTTGGAATTTTTCAGAATGTAAAAACAGAATTTAAAAATATGTATTATTCGTAAACTTCCATAGAATAATATTGGCTTCCGGCGACGGTAAATGAAGAGGAATTAAATAGCGAAATTTCATTTTTCAAAATTTCAAAATTGAAAATTTGCTACTTTATTTACAGTTTACAAGAATATAAAATTTCTTTTTTTAGGGATGTCAAAATATATGTAATAGTAGGCCTGTCGTACTAAACTAAATTCTGTCATTGACAGAATTAATTTTAATTTTATTAAAATAATTTTTAACAAAATTTAAAATTTGAAATGTAATTCATTTAGTTTTTTTTTTTTTCCTTAATATTATACGTTATTTCTTAATATTATATTATATTTCTTAATATTTAAAAAAAGACTGTAGGTTTCCAGATCTAATTATGTTATTATATTCTTTGAATGAAAGTTTTATCGAAGATAAAAATTTGTCATTTCATTGTTTTTGTAATCTATATTGGATAATAAAAATATTTACAATCACAGTCTTCAAAAATTTACTGCATGAAATATTTTAAAATACATAGACCTAAACAATCTTTATCTTGGTACATATGATTTTATCATTTTTCATGTTTCATTTAAAATGTTTCATTATTAAACTTTTTTCATTATTAAATATTTTTCCACTGCACTGTTTAACACCCCAGAGAAAAATGCATCAGTTCTCACAGTTAGGTATGCAAAATTAACATTTCTTTTACTAATATGAGTCCACAGGTACCTTATAAAATTACTTTCTTCTATATCTTGTGAAGATTCACATACTCTGAATTTTGGTTTATAGAATAAAAAAAAAAAAAAAAAAAAAAAAAAAAAAAAAAAAAAACATTAAACAAAATTAAAATTGAAAACAAAATTAAAAAAAACATGAAAATCTGACTTTGACAGATTTTAATTTAGAGCCAGAGGTCTAGTATTTTCAGCCAATATCCAGTTTGGCCATTTAATTTCTTATTCTATCTTAAAATATATTGTGAAATTCATAAAAAACTTTCACATATTTTTCTTCACTTCACATCATTGAGATTCGAACCCACAAACTTCGGGTTTGTAGTTTTGTCCTCTGGGCACAGAGCTAGTGGGTCTCGGCTGGAAATTCCTGATTGTTTAGAATAGTGTTTTCGGATATTTTTTAATACAACAGTCTTTCAATCTGTCATTTTTGACCATTGACAATTTACAGTGTTCCACTTTGAAAATGCCTGCCAATATCCAATTTTACCATTTAATTTCTTATTCTATCTTAAAATATTTTGTGAAATCTGTAAAAATATTTATATATTTTTCTTCAATTCCATTCGGTGAAGATTAAACTCACAACCTTCGGGTTTGTAGTTGTATCCTCTAAGCACAGAGATAACAGGTCTTGACTGAATATTTTCTGATTATTTAGACTATATATTATTCCATATTAGTAGATACTCTTTATTAAGAGTGACCTATAAAATTGTGACCCCGCTTTATGTGTGTTCCGACTGAATTAGACCTCTGGCTCTAAAAAGTAAAAGAATGCTTTTACACTAATTGCATGACAGGAATTTTGGTTAACAAAGATCACCTTAAAAAATTCTAACAGTTCAAATTTCAGTTTATTAATGAAAAAGACAAATAATAATTTAAATTAAAATACACATAATAATTTACATAGTACACTAATCAAATTTATATAGTTTACAAATCACAAGTCTCCTTGACTTGGAATTTTAAATAACAATGCACCTGATTAAGCTCAACTCCCAAAAATATAAAAAAATCAAGCGCAAAATAGAAAATTCACCATTAATTATTTGGCAAAATAATAACTCTAGGAAATTGAAAAGTTTACATACAATATCATATAAATAAAAAGTACACAAAAATAATAAAAAAAAGATGTTTTACATAATATATTACATCACACCATAGCAAAAAAAGAAGTCCAATTCATATGTGGAATTTAAATGTAGATTTACAAAAACTCTGATTTAGTACAGTCGGTAACAGGTGGAATGCCCTTCATCGGGGTTCTTTCTGAGGGGTCCTACCCATATTTTCCCGCAGTATATTTGAAGAAAACTGCAGAAAACTCCGAACGACTTGATCAGTGAGCGCGAACTGGGATCGAATCTGGCACGTTCTATCTACCAGCTTTGAGTGCAGAATTATTTGATTTAGAATTATATATTACATAATTATAAAAAAAAAAAAAAAAAAAAAAAAAAAAAAAAAAAAAAAAAAAAAAAAAAGTAAACTGTAGAATCGTTTTGCTACTGCTTTCTAATGTTATATAATAAACTGAAATATCATATAAAGCGATACAAAAATAATTACACTATATAATTTTCTATTTATTTATTTAGTTTATAACTTGTGTGGCACTAGATAGAATAGTCCCCCCCTCCCCCAGGTATTTAATTTTCTTATGCACGGTAATATATTCCAATGACTTTTGTATGTCTATGTACAAAAAAAAATACATTCGTATTTTAAATTATTCATTAATTTAGAGTGTCTTACGAAAGAAATATTATTATAAATACAAATAAATAAATGAAACTTTTACAAATATATCACAGAAAAAAACGAAAAATCCACTATTATACTACTAAGTCAAGTAAGAAGTATAAGTTCTGTTTGCAAAGCAAAGAAAAGAAGAACAAAATCCAAGTGAAAAAATAACATTAAAAATTTAACAATAATAAATCCTTCATCAGAATGAAAAGTCGAATTATTGTTTTGCAAATATGGATAAATTTCTTCCTTTCTGTAAGCATAAAGATAATACATTAGCGCCCAATTTTCCCATATGACAAATGACATCGATTGCTTATTATTTTTCGAATTAGGTAAAGCTCAGAACTGTGAAAAGAACTCGTCAGGGGTGATCTTTTTCCCAGTTGAGCACCAATGTACGATTTCTTTCGTTTGCAGCTATAATAGCAAATTGTTAACAGGCACCCTAACCCTATAGTACAAGACTTTTACTGAAGTTAAAAATGAAGAATAAAATGGAATAAACTATTTAGTTTAAAGAATCACATAATCAAATAGAAAAGAACCATAAAAAAACAAACATTACTCACAGGATGATGCATTTGGAGTCACAAGCAAAATAATTCAAGGGTTTAGTTGTACATAGCAGGCAAAGTTCTATAGCATTAGCAAAGTCAGACTTTTAAACTAGTAATAAATAAATTTATTTGCATTTTAATTAGTCAAATAAATAAATAAAATGTATGAACGCACATAAAAAAGTTTTCTTCTATAGATGAAGAAAGCACTCAAAAAGTGTTGTGATAGTTTAAACTGAAAATTAAATAAATAAAATGTGATGTAGAAAATAAATTGCGGCTCCAGTAAAATAGCTTGATGTCATCCATCCAAATTCTAGTTCCCTTTGCTAGCAAGTTTTAAACACCCTATTCTATTGCGTTTTCCTATATTATCGTGGTTAAACTTATTTAAAAAGCTTTGCAAATGAAACGCGAACACAAGAGGTGAGATTTAGTAACTATAATTCGAGTTTACTAATCACATCTAGAAATTAAAGGGAGAATTTCTAGCGATATAAAGGATTGCTAATATAAATGTATCGTTTTATCATCTTGAAATGTATAGATTAGAATTTCTCAATCATTTCATCTATTCAGTTTATTAGTTAATATTATATGCATTGCATAGTACAGAAATCTAGAGTTCTTATTTAGGGATTCATAAAATGACTACTTATCCTACTTATCCGTCCTAGACGAAAGTTCTACAGATATATTCTTAAAGTAATTTATACAGAGAAACAAATTAGAAACATACTCAATCCAGATATGATTCTTCTCACTTTTCTATACATGCGCTATTTTAAAACGCATTTATTATTTTCAATATATAATAAGCATACAATATTTCATTTGACTTTACTATTAAATTATAAATTAACACTACTTTTGAAATTTATAAAACTAATAACATTAATTGTTATTTTATATAATGATATTGCTTAAAACTTTATTCACATGAAGTAAAACTTGTAAGACTAAAAATTGTTTACTAAAATTTCGATTATACTTCTACTCTTGTAGTTTCATTTCAGTCCGATGGAGGAGGTATGCCCTATATTAATAAATAAATATTTCATGTTATTCTTATTTGTCTTAATTTTCTAAGTATTACTTTTTAAAATTCATTTAAATTCTTTGTGCTGAGTGTTTTTAGAATACAAAAATCACAGGCTCCTTTTTTACAAACTGCAAAAAATGCAAATGGTGTTTCCTATGTTATGTTCTGTATAAAATATTAAAGTATGCTTAAAAAAAACCGTTCGTAAACTTTAATACATGAGAAATATTTTGCAAGTTTATATAGACACATAAGTTACAAAAATTATACCATTTTTAACGGAGACTATGCCATGGAAAACTTGAAAAATATATACTAGCTTCAAACCATTTAATAAGTTTTAGAGCGTGATCATGGAGGTTAATTGACAAACAAATAGAAAGACGAAATGAATCCTTATCTTCTCTCAATTTTCTTAGCATCTTTTGCAATGCGTTACATGACTGAAAACGCATATTTATTTATTTATTTTTTTCTGTAGACAATTTTTTTTCGAGGAACATTCTTTCCGGTGATTTTTAAGAAAGTCACCGGAAATTAATAATAATATTTAGTCGCTTAATCTTTTATGACAAATGAAATCAAGGTTATGAGATGTAGCGAAAATGGTGGTATTATTATTTTCGTATTTTTAATACGTATTAGCAAGTAAAAGTCGTTAACCGATATCCCCATTGTTTTTTAATTAATTAATTCAAGTAATTAAATTTACCTTTTAAGTTACTGCCAAATTATTAATATATATTAATAAGAAAAAGTTGACTTAAATTTGGGAATATCCTACTATTCTTTTCCGTTCTACTCTCTATACATTATTCTTAATATTTTGCAAATTCATCACCTTCTAAACGGGATATGAAATATAAATATATAATCATAATAATAATAAGCTTATTTTCTTAAAATGAACTTTTAACAAAATATTTTATTATTATTATTATTATTTTAATTTTATTAAATTTAAATGAAAAAAAATTATTACTTTTTAAGATTCTTACTAAGTAATAGCTATAAAATTAACATTAATATAAAGCTTTGTGCTTAAATTATTTTTTCAGATTATTAATTTATTTTGTCCTGTATGATATCAATTAAAGCAGGATAAAATATAAATAAAATAAAATAAAATAAACTTACCGAAAACACAGACAGTTTATTACTTTCAAATTATTAATAGATAATAATGAGAAAAACTAGTTTTTATAATAATAACTTATTTTATTGTATAAATAATCAATTGTATTTTTAAATTTTTGTCGTATTACTTTTTTAAAGCAATCTCCATTAAAGAGAAAAAGAAAAAATCATTTTATAAAATATTTTTCAAACTGAGCTTATTTTTAATTACCCATCATATTATAGATATTGGGACCTTAGGCAGTCATAAAATTTTTCATCTGCTGTTTTTTAGCATTTCTACACGTTTTGATTTGTGAAAAATCTAAAAATCATAATACTGATGTGGTTTCCGTTTTTTAGTTCGTTTGTATGTAAGTTAATTAGTGTGTGTACATGACATTAGAAGAATAATAAATATTTTTAAAGAAATTAAAACTTCTTATGCACTAAGAAATTAATTTTAATAAACTATATATGAGTACTGATTTTTTTTATTATTATATATAAAAATAAATTATAATTTTAAATTAAAAATAAATAAATGAAACAGGCAAACAATAAGAAAGACGAAATGAAGGTATACTCACTCGAAATCATTTTTAAAAGCTGTTAAAAAGCATTTCAAAACTGAAAAAGCAGTTTCACTTATTATTATTTTTTATTAGATTTTTTTTCCGATGACTATTTTTCCTGGTGACCTTTTTCCGGAGCTGTTTGCCTGGTAAAATTTGCGAAATATACATTATTATTGTGTTATCGTTGTTGCCCTAAAATCCCAATTGCAGAATGCCATAACAATTCATTCATTGTCTATTGCACTCTTACAATAAACTTGCAGATACCATACAACTATCAAAATAATCTTGCATAAAAAATAATTTAATATAATAATTTAAACATTCTATATTAGTCACATGTGCGATCTACCTCATACTTAGTTATTTCTGGAATGGAGCTACTACCGTTTTCGTTAGATGATTAAAATAGATTTATTCTGAAAATAAATAAAATTTTGTATTTCACATAATTAGAGAATGGAAATATTTATTGCTGTTTATTACTGTTAGCAATTTATTTATTACTAGAAATATTTATTACTCTTTATTGCTGTTAACTACTATTATATGCTTTTGAAACAATATGAAAAGTCATTAACAGCTTAATTCGAACGAACATCTTAAATTACTTTTAAGAAATAATAATGCAATATATAGAACAAATATTTTTAAGAGTGAATTATTTAAAATGGAAACATAATTTGATAAATCAACGTAATAATAATCTGAAAATACTCTTATATTGGAGCATTAATTAAGTTGTACAAATATTAATTTTTCTCTAATTGTTTTTATGTAAGTTAGAGAGTGAAAAACAAATTTACAGGTATAGTTAAAAGCGAACAGTTAATATATAAATTAAGTTCATTCATAATTAACATCACTGGACGAAAAACTTTTTCAAAGTAATAATCTTATTGAATAATGACTATCAAAAATTGTTATTAAATCATCCGCATTCAGTAATCTATAAAAAGAAAAAATGAAAATCTTCGGAAATCTTCAAAGCAGCGAGTACAAATTACAAGGCTCACGCCTACCCCAAAAGTGGGGGTGAAAATTTCTCCAAGATGATCGGAAATTCCGGTCTTTTCACGTCCCTAGGAAAATTCAAGCACGGTTGTCAGAGAGTTAGCAAAAATGTATTAAGTGTATATTTTTATATAGGAATTTTTGCTAGTATTCAGAGATTTTTGTTACCGACTGTATTTTAACATTAATTTTATATAATCATTCAACAAAGTGATCTTGTATTATATTATCTAAATCTATAAAAAATTTTTGAATTAGTTCTTCAGTTTTATTATTAAAATAGGATTCAACTTGTCGTAATCGGGTAATGCATCTATCAAAAACAAACTTCTTACTGTCGCTAATATATTTTTTATATATCTGGAGATTTTTTTTCAGTTGTTCAGAAGTTTTTTCAACCTGAGGATCTAAAAAATAAATTTTATATTGTTAGAATTCACATTATATTAAATTTAAGTATTTTAACTATTTGTTAAATAATCTTTTATTAAATTTTTATACTAAACTTAAGTATATTAAATTAAAACTAACTTATAACTCCAGATTTATTTCTTGTGACAATTGGTCGTTGTGTGACTCTTGGGTGGGTTGCTCTTGGGCGCCCTATTTTTTTTCTAATATTTCTTTTTTTTTTAACATCTAAAAAAGATGGAATAGGTATATTATATTAGATTATAAGTACTTTTATTTTTTAGTAATCTTTAAATTTACATAAGAAAATTATGCATAATAAACTTACTTTCTACTGTAATTTTCGGTATTTCTACCTTTGCAACTTTCATCAATTTATCATCTGAAAAAGATATATATATATAGACATATATATATATATATATAATTGAATATGTAAAAGCTTTTTTACATATAATAGATAAAAATATCTTAAATTTATAAAGTTTAAATTACCGTTAAACTCAGTTATAGATTTATTCTCAATTTCACTGTTTTTTTTACGGTGCCATATAAATTTAAATAAAAAATATATAATTAATAATTTATTATTATTTATATAAATAAAAATTAAAAGTGTTAAGAAAATAATTATTTTTCTTTTACTTCATTTAAATACATAGATAAATCAATTGGAACATTGACTGTTTTTTCTAAATTTACATGTTCTATATTTTTTGTACCTGAAATACAATTTTTAATGATAATTAATAACTTTTTAAGATAAAAAAGTAAAATTGAAAGTTTAAAATTTGAAATTTCGATATTTAATTAAATGCTGAATTTCAAATTCGATTTTATTCTGTTTCAAGGTCAAACGTGCTTATTTAAAAAAAACTTTGTCCGCGTAAGAATTTCTTTTAGACTAACAGGAATAATTGTATGTTTCACAGCAAACTATTACATATATATATATATATAATTTAATATTTAAAAGCTTTTTACATATAATAAAAAAAGTGAAATTTTTAAAATTCACCTTCAGGAGTTGGATATATATTCCCAGTGTTTTCTTTACTTGTCGAAGGTAATGAAACATTGCAGTCCATTAAATCTGAGCCTGCGTAGAGATGTATTTTTTTATTTATTTAGAGAAAATATGAAGAAAAAAAATGAAAAATGCTGTTTAAAACAGAATTTAATTTAGTACGACAGGACAGGATAAAAATTTTTTTATTTTTTGATAACTTTTTTACGAATTTGAAAAAAGATTTGAAATTTATTTAAGAAATTAAATTAGAAAAGTGGAATGTCGACAACGTAAATCGTTGTCTGAAAGCCCTGTCGTACTAAAAATATCTTAAATTTATAAAATTTAAATTACCATTAGACTCAGTTGTAGCTTTATTTTCAATTTCACTGTTTTGTTTGACGGTTTCCTATAAATTTAAATAAAAAATATATAATTAATAATTTATTGTTATTTATATAAATAAAAATTAAAAGTGTTAAGAAAATAATTATTATTTCTTTTACTTCATTCAAATACATAGATAAATCAACGGGAATATTCACTGTTTTGTCGGGAACATTAGCTATTTTTTCTAAATTTCCATGCTCTATATTTTTTGTACCTGAAATACAATTTTTAATGATAATTAATAACTTTTTAAGATAAAAAAATAAAATTGAAAGTTTAAAATTTGAAATTTCGATATTTAATTAGATGCTGAATTTCAAATTCGATTTTATTCTGTTTTAAGGTCAAACGTGCTAATTTTAAAAAAAACTCTGTCCGCGTAAGAATTTCTTTTAGTCCAACAGGAATAATTACATGTTTCACAGCAAACTATTACATATATATATATAATTTAATATTTAAAAGCTTTTTACATATAATAAAAAAAGTGAAATTATTTAAATTCACCTTCAGGAGTTGGATATATATTCCCAGTGTTTTCTTTACTTGTCGAAGGTAATGAAATATAGCAGTCCGTTAAATCTGAGCCTGCGTAGAGATGTATTTTTTTATTTATTTAGAGAAAATATGAAGAAAAAAAATGAAAAATGCTGTTTAAAACAGAATTTAATTTAGTACGACAGGACAGGATAAAAAAATTTTTATTTTTTGATAACTTTTTTACGAATTTGAAAAAATATTTGAAATTTATTTAAGAAATTAAATTAGAAAATTGGATTGTCGACAACGCAAATCGTTCTCTGAAAGCCCTGTCGTACTAAAAATATCTTAAATTTATAAAGTTTAAATTACCATTAAACTCAGTTGTAGCTTTATTTTCAATTTCACTGTTTTGTTTGACGGTTTCCTATAAATTTAAATAAAAAATATATAATTAATAATTTATTGTTATTTATATAAATAAAAATTAAAATTGTTAAGAAAATAATTATTATTTCTTTTACTTCATTTAAATACATAGATGAACCAAAGGGAACATAATTTACGTAGGCTGTTTTATCTACATTTGCGTTCTCTGTATTTCTTGTACCTAAAAAAGACATTTTTTATTATAATTAATAACTTTTTAAGATAAAAAAATAGAATTGAAAGTTTAAAATTGGAAATTTCGCTATTTAATTAAATGCTAAAACGATTAGTAGCATGTCGCATACCATTTATGCAAATATATCCTGTTCGTGGTTGTCAGTACAAAATGAAAGATTCTAAATGGTTTAAAGTTAGTATCTACAGTAAATCAGCTTCCTTGAAATTCAGATGACAGTCATACTGTACATGTTAAATTAAAAAGACATTTAACATTCAAATCTAATTACATGTACGAAATCATTAATCCTCAAAAAAGTATTTAAGGCAGCAGAATATCTCATGCAACAAGAGCTATATCGAAATTTCGATGTCGACTTGAATATATGGAAGAATTGATTAAAAGAGAAAAAAAAAAGATTCATGGTTTAATTTTTGAAAGATTCTTTATATTTTATATAATATTAAAAAATTAAAATTCGACAAAGTCAATTTTTTAGTTTTTATTTTATTTTATTTTATTTTTTTCAAGTCTATTTTATCTAATAGATTTAAACAATCTATTTTACAATTACTTACTTGAGTTAATATTTACACCTCCGAACATACATGGGATATATTTACAATAACCTGAAAAATACAGAAGTAGTTTAATCAATGTTATAAAACTTTATATATATACTGTGTGATTCAAAATAGATGTTACAGTAATTATCTCGTAAACTAAAAAAATATAGAAACATACTTTCAATTACAAAATTAGTGCAAATTAAGAGTAGATTTCAGATAAATCATTTTTTGTACAAAAGGGCTGGATACATATTAAATACGAAATTTAATTTTTATACGACCCCTCCTATCATGTGACTTATATTTAGAAAAAATATTCTCCTCGCTCTAACAAGCAAAATAAAAAAATCACCTCTCTAAGTCAAAATTTCGCTGAGTTATTGCAATTTGAAAATGAGGACTTACACCACCTTTGTTTCAATTTTGACATCTATTTTTCGATGTCAACTGGCTCACTTTAAGGGGGTTATCTATGAGATGAGAAAATTTTTAAAAAATCCTTTATTTTAAAATAGCAACTATTAAATTAATACTTCTTTTTTTATTTTTTAATATTTCACTTTTAAGTTAAAGAAAATTACTAAGTGCATTTTTTGAATTTTTCAACAAGAAGATAAAATATTGAAAATGTGAAAACAGAATTTAAAAATAATTACATTATATTAACAAATATTCGTGCAAACAAAATTTCCCATAGAATAACATGGTTTTTTTGGCTGCCAGTGAGATTATGTATTGTTTGTTTTAAATAGGACTTGACACAACGGAAGTAGTTTTCATATAATATTTATAAATTGAAGTATATTAGGTTTGTTAAATAAAATATATATTCAGACAACAATTATGGTTTTTGATACATTTCTTTATATCTTTTGTCTTTGTCAGTTTGCATTTTTTCATGAGTTCGTGATTTTCAATATGTTAAAACTTCTACATATATTTAAAATGTTTCGGTATTTTTTGGATGTTTATGACGCTACTTGAAAGAATTAGGTAGAT
This sequence comes from Salticus scenicus, assembly GCA_963930645.1. NCBI lineage: Eukaryota > Metazoa > Arthropoda > Arachnida > Araneae > Salticidae > Salticus > Salticus scenicus. The sequence goes on along the minus strand of CAWVNO010002992.1, from coordinate 57,189 downwards.
TTTATTAAACATAAAAAAATGTATTTTCTAAAATATCTGTAGAATTTTTAGAGCGTTTTGAAAATCATGAATTACTTTTAAAAAATGAAAACTGAGAATATGCAATTTTGAAGATTTCAGATATGTAAAAAATATATCAAAAGCCATAATAATTGTTCCTTGAATATATATTTTATTGAACAAATCTAATATAGTTCAATTTATAAATATTAACTGGAAGTATAAGCTTTTATATGAAACCTGCTTTAGTGGTGCCAGATCCCTACATAATATTTTTAAAATACTATTTTTGATTTTGTCAACAATGACTGCCAAAAAATAGAACTGATTAAAAAAATGGCAGTTGAAATCAGTGGTCTTATTATTGATAAATTTGTGTGTGTGTGAATATCATCATATAAGAATCACTCTTTCTTATTCAATATAATTTTTTAACTATTTAATTTTTCAGAGCTAAGAAAGCTTGATAATTGCATTATAATAATTTTTAATTGTAATTTCAAGCAATATGCTCTAAAAAGACAGACGTTTAAAAGTTATAAATAAATAGTAATAAAGTAGCAAATGCAATAAAAAATTAAATAAACTAAAAACTCTCAGACGTTCTTTTGATACAAATTAATAGAAGAAAGCATCACTACACGAATATCACAGCAGCTGCAATTGTATCTACAGTTACACATGATGAAAGGGTGTTTTATTATTTCGGCCAAAGCAATTGTCTGGAGGTTTATTTTCTTCTTCTTTTACTGATGGTATATTTTGCAGAGACTTATTTATTCTAAGTTTCTAGAGTTCAAGAAATAGTCATATACGATAAAAAAATATCTTGCGGAAATTTTAGAAAATTATTAAGCGCAAATTACTTTTTAAAAAATGATCATTTTAACTATTTTTAATTATCCATTTTTTCGGAGTTAAGTAAATTTGATAACTGCAATTGAAAACCTCATTTTATAAGAATTTTCACTGTGCATATTTTTTAATTAATATGCTCCAAAGTGCTATGACCTAAAGTAATAAGTAATAAATAAATAAATAAGTAAATAAACAAATAAATAAAAATAGTCATGTCATAATAAAATTATTAAAAAAAGAAGTTATTAAAATTCACCTCCAAGAGCTGGATATACATTCCAAGCTGTTTGTCTGTTTGTTGAAATTGCTTTGCAATGTTCAAGGAAATTTAAATCTGCATAGAGATAAAGTTTTTACTTACAGAAAAAAAATGAAGAAAAAATTAAAATTTGATTCTGTCTATGACAGAATTTCATTTAATACGACATACATAAAAAAGAATAACTAATAATAAAATTGGATAATTGCAGGTATTCTGACATTTTCTAATAATCCTGTCATAGTAAAAAGTAATAATAGAAAGACTTATTTTTATTCAAGAAAGAGTTAAATGAATTTTCTAATATTATTTTCTGATCTTCAAATAAACGTTTTATTATTTTCTAATAACTATGAAACCCCCAAAATAATAAAATGTGGTCACGAAATTATAATTGAAAACATGGTACACACAGATATACAGAACATTCTTTGCATTCCCATAAACTTTCTATTGAGTGTCCACTATTATTGTTTGTGGTTGTCTTTTTTTTACATGAAATGCAAATCCTTTTCTGCCGTTAATTTTCCTCCAAGAGGAGGAAAATTATGTATACATATATAAAATTATTCATGCGAAATTATTCATGCGAAATGAATATCTCAACTATTGTAACTCACCATTTTCTATATGTCACATTTTTTGTCAATTGTTCAATCAATTGCAATTTGAATTCTTAAATTGAATAAATTGAGACAGAGGAAAATTTGAATTATTCATTATTATGAATGCGTTTGTAACTGTCGTGTCCATAGATAAAGGTAAATAAGTAGAGATGACTAATGATTTTGTTTAAAAATAATATTAATTGCATTTAAAATTCAACAATTGTTTCACATTGAGATAATTGAGCACAAACCTTCTTCAGAAATAATAAGGTTAGTACGAGATTAGCATGAATTCACTCTGCATTCGTACCTGCTTTATAACTGACAATTTGAAACAAATTTACATGTCAAGAAAAAAATAATATGCAATTAGTAAGATTTTGAAGATGCAGCTAAATTTATAGATACTATTTGCAGTGGCGGATTTAAGGGGGAGCCCCCCCCAAAACCTTAACATTCACAATTGAATATTGCAATTGTAAATTTTTTATTGGTCTAGAATAACACTTTGAAAAATCTTAGCCCCCCCCAAAAGTCAAGTTCTGGATCCGCCACTGACTATTTGTAATTATATCTACTTAATAGAAATTACTTTTGATAGACTTGAAAAAATTATATTTTAATAATACATGCAATTTTAAGAGTTTCTATAAAAAATTAATAAGTATCAATTATTTACAGAAAAATAATGAAACTTACCTTCCATGATGAATTGATTTAATGTCATCTGTTGAATTCAGCATTATTTATACTGAATGCGAGTCAATAATGTTGCAACATAACATTATGACATTGTATTATGACATTGTATTTCTTAACATTATAATAACATCAACGTTTCAATTTTACTTAATTGCAACTGTCTTTCCGTGAATGATTACAATCACATATGTGAGTATCAAATAAATGTCTGTCGTAATATTAACTGTCCTTTCTCAAAATGCCAAAGAATGTGTTTTTTAACATTACATTATGAATAGTATGAATAATTTGGAGGAATGCACTTGATATAGAAATTAATACTTTGAAAAAGAAAAAAATAATAATTTGAATTAAGAAATTCTTTTAAAATATATATTTGACATAAATTATTTCAAGCATGGAGTCGGAGTTGCAATGTGAATGTATCTTAAGTGGTTATGTATATGGTAGATATTTGGACAAAGCACATAGAAATTATAAATTATTATATCACGCCATAATAAAGCAACAAAAAAATACGCATCATTTATTTGATAAAATTGTCAAAATCCCTTCGATAGAAGTCATTAACTTCAACAAGAATGACTAACCACATCAGAAAGCGAATATGATTAGAGATTTGTCGCACGAAAAAAAAATTTTTGAATTATTTTCAAATTTGCAACAATGTTTTAGATTAATTAGTTCACTGATCAACTTTCTCTGCCATTTTGATCCAAGTGGCAGCCACTTAATTTGTCAACACGATGACTTTTCAGATTCTGAATTCCAACTATATTTGTACAGTAGTCTTATCTCACAAATGCATTTGATATATTTGTCAACTTGGCCCACCATCTTGTTTCCAAACCCCGGCTACTTGAAAATTTTAAATTCACATAAAAGGTATTTATGAACCGATTTGCTTAAAACTCCATATGTAGATAGCGTACATCAATATTTCTACTGATTCGTTGATAATTTGTAGCCGTCATTTTGATTCAAAATGACGGCTACTTGATAAGGAAAAATAAATCAACATACCCTTCCGAAAAAGCTGAAAGGACTTGTTTTTATACTAATCTTCCGAACCAGAGAATAATGGCGTCCAATAAGTGAAAATTATGTTTTTTTGCATAATCATAGACAAATTTTGGGCGAGGATGACTTTCCTTCCTTTCACTAATGTCTAACATAATATAAAAAAAAGGAAAGGGAAAACTTTATCAATTTTAAAGCACAACTCTGGTGGGTTATTTTTATCCAGTTTTAGTAAAATAAAGGAATCATAAAAACAATAAGAATATAGTGAATTTTTTTAGTTTTTTAATAACATTTTATGACGAAGGATTTATTTCTGTAGCTCTCTGTAAAACGTCGGTGAATAATATTTGTGACGAATTTCATCTTTTTGTACCAGAAGCAAATTTAAGACAAATACATGAAATGCATTTGTGAGATAAGTCTACTGTACACATATAGTTCGAATTCTTTCAAAGATTCTTAGTAAGGACACACTATTAACACTTTTGTAAATTTAGTATTTTAACACTTGTCTTAATTGACCAAGTTGTTGCAGTTTGAAATCAAGCTGCCACAACTTGGAAACAAGATGTTGGCCAAATCTTTAGGATCACAACGATTATAATTTTGCTATATCAATTTCATAACACCTCCGTCCCAAAATGTTGCCAATACCAACCTATAATCCAAAGGTCTGCTATATAAAAGTGAGCGGTTTTTTTCTTTTTGTCCTTACAAAAGCTAAAATTAAATCCGGATTGCACCAACACGAAAAAGGTAAAGTCTTAATAGTTTCGTTCTCACTTTTTTGAATGGCTTGAACAAAACTTTCATAAACCACCACTCGAACCATGACATGTAACCAAACATAACCTCCTCGAACATATTTTTGAACACAAGCAGCGGCTAAATTCAAAGTTTCGTCTTTAAAAGTTACGAGTCTTCGCTCAAATCCAAAGGACAAACAGGTTTTGCATAATATTCTTCGATACTAGATATTTTTTCATGACCGAAAAAGTTTTGTTTTTCGCATATGGGCGTAAAATCAAAAAATTGCAATTTCCGACGATGGTCTTTTTCAATTTTTTCCTTTTGCGTCAGCCGATATTTAAAATTCTTATAACATTTTAACAAATGGTCCACTGCATCATTTTTTTTCTTGAATTGTTTTTCATTTTTATTAAATTTAATTTTACCCAAACACCAAACACAACATTTTTTAGCATTCATGTTGTGATTTTTCGTACAATGTTTTTCATATTGTACTCCTGATAAAACACATATTTCACAACGCGGACACGAAAAACGAACGGTATCACGATCAAGAATTTTATGATATCGACTTATTTTGTAGTAAGCCATCACACAACAAAAAAAGTAAAGTTTTACCTGCTCAATATATAATTGTCATAATATATATCAAAAACTTATAAAATTTAAATGTTTAATTTAAGGAAAAATATATATCTTAAAATTTTAAATTTTGTACAATAAAAAATATATATCAAAAACATAAAAAAATTGAAATTTTCAATTTTAAAAAACTTTCCGAAAAACATTCCGTACTTGTATAGTGAAATTTCTTTAGTTTCTTAATAAGATTTTCTAACAGAGGATTTATTTTTTTAGCTCTGTAAACGTCGGTTAATAATCTTTGCGATGATCTGTTTGTATCAGAATAAAATACATTGAAGCCTTATCTAGAGCACTTTCGAATGAAGATGAATTGTAAGAATAGATTTTAAATTTTATTTTCTTACATAATAAAAAAGATTAATATGAATTTGCCGTTGATCTTTAAAATGAAAAAAAGTAATTTTTCAGATTTTCTGGGTTTATTTATTTCATTGATAAATTATATTACAAAATACTTTTTCTAAATCCCTATTATTTTGGACAAAAAAATTTTATGTAAAAAACAAAATATGTTATATCTTTTTAAAGCCCTGACGAAGGGTCGCGTCCGACCCGAAACAATTGTTGCGAATCGTGTTTATCCAAAGTTTTGCAATTATTAAGACTGCACTTCTTTATGTAACCATAAAATAAAAATGTTTATTTTAATTTCTAATGTTAAAAATATCAAAAACTTGTAAAATTTTAAAAAAAGGACGTTTCTCAAAATCAGAAAACCCTGTTTCACATATAATTGTTATTGTCTGTAACATATATATAAATTATAAAGTTAACAAAAACGGAATGAATCTCATATAATTTTTACAAAACCGAAAACATATAAAATTTCAATTTTTCTACATATATCTATATGAATTGTTGTTTTTATTTTTGCAAATGCTTTTCCGATAATTTAATTTGTTGTTGTATTTATTATTAGTAGTATTATTTTTTGTTAATCACGCCCACTTATCTTAAACTGTTACACCTTTTTATTACTTTCTATTCAAATTATGTATATATATATAAAATTTAAATTTTCTACAAAAAAATATATCAAAAATAAATAAAATTAAAGCATAATTTAAATTCTATATAAAAGATAAAAATATACATAAAAAAAACATAAAATCTGCTACAAAAAATTGAAATTTACAATTTTAAAAATTGGTGACAAAAAACAGTGATGGGACTATAGAGTGAAATTTTTATTATTTGTTTAATAAGATTTTCTGACAGAGGATTTATTTTTTTAGCTCTGTAAACGTCGGTGAATAATATTTGAGATGATCTTTTTGTATCAGAATATAAAATACATTGCAGTCTTATCTAAAATGCTATGTACTATATATTTGATGAATTTGAATTGTAAGAATAGACTTTAAATTTTTACATAATAAAAAAGACCTTTGATCTTTTAAATGAAAAAAAGAAATAAATATTTACAATAATTGAAAAAAAATTTTGTTGATGGCTTTATAAATAGTTATTCGAAATGTTTATTTGAAGAATGGATACATTTATTAATAAAAAAAAAATTCTAAAAATCTTTCGAATACAATTTTTTCTAAAATCTTTAGAATAACCTCGCTCCAGATTTACCAAAAAATTTATAAAAGTGATATACATAATAGGCGAGATCTTAAAATTATAAATGACAATTGACAGGGTAGGGTTAATATAAAATCTCGATCTAAAGATTTTTTTTTAAATATATCATTAAAAATTACAATTATATTATTTGTTATGATTCAAAAAAGAAGGATTGAACCACATTTTCTCTATCTGAAACACAACGCTTGTAAAAATCTCGCACATTTTCAATTTGATCAGACGCTACTAAAGAGCCGCTTAAACGTTCTTCCTTGTGTAATTTTTGGAAATTTTTTGAAAGCATTTCGTCATCTAAATATTTTTCTGGAGCGTGGTAGCAAGGACAAGTATCAGGTCCCTCTTTTGCATCGTCCATACACAATTATTTAAGTGCAATTCATCTCTTTTGTTCAAGAGAAATTTCAAGCGACTGTTATAACGACGAGATAATACTTCGAAATGCAAAATATTAACTCGATTATTGCAAATCTTGTACTTTTTTCGCAGAGTATCTAAATATGTAGTAGTCATGTTGAAATGATTTAGAAACGACAAGTCATATATATATATCCACTTTTATTCACCAATAATTTTAAACAAAAAAATAAAAAGACAGACTTATTGATTAAACAACTTCTTTATTTCCGTTATTTTGGCTGAAAAAGTTCCAGTGAAAATTGTCATTTTATATGTCAGAATTTGAAAAAACAAAAAAGGGAGGGGCCGAGTTATATGAAAAAGATTTGTTACCAACTAAAGTTAAAATAGTCATTTTATATGTCAGAATTTGAAAAAAAAAAAAAAAAAAAAAAAAAAAAAAAAAAAAAAAAAGGTTTCAAATTAATCAACGTAATTTTTTTTTAAATTTTAAAAATTTTTTTAAAGGGTAATACTTCTTTACTTTATTTTATTTTTATTTTAATATTTTTTTATAAAAAGATATAACTATATAAAAGCGACTTTTATTACAAATAACAATTATTAACGACAAAAATGGATATAAAATTGCAAATGATTTTGATAATCTAAAAATATATCTCAACCATTATCAGATTTTATAATTTTGATATTAAATTGATTGAACTTTCACATTATGTTTTAAAGTTAATATACGGTAAAAAAAATAATTATTACGAGGTGCAAGGCAGCTGGTAATAATTATTTTAATAAAATATATATTTATAATATTATATGCCTTTAAATATAATAATATAATATTTATAATATTATATGCATTTAAAAAATATTAAAAGTTATTAATAATTGTTATTATTAAATGTAAAAAATATTAAAAGTTATTATTAATTGTTATTATTAAATGTAAAAAATATTAAAAGTTATTATTAATTGTTATTATTAAATGTAAAAAATATTAAAAGTTATTATTAATTGTTATTATTAAATGTAAAAAATATTAAAAGTTATTATTAATTGTTATTATTAAATTTAAAAAATATTAAAAGTTATTATTAATTGTTATTATTAAATGTAAAAAATATTAAAAGTTATTATTAACTGTTATTTTTAAATGTAAAAAATATTAAAAGTTATTATTAATTGTTATTTTTAAATGTAAAAAATATTAAAAGTTATTATTAATTGTTATTATTAAATGTAAAAAATATTAATAGTTATTAATAAATGTAAAAAATATTAAAAGTTATTATTAATTGTTATTATTAAATGTAAAAAATATTAAAAGTTATCATTAATTGTTATTATTAAATGTAAACAATATTAAAAGTTATTAATAAATGTAAAAAATATTAAAAGTTATTAATAAATGTAAAAAATATTAAAAGTTATTATTAATTGTTATTATTAAATGTAAAAAATATTAAAAGTTATTATTAATTGTTATTATTAAATGTAAAAAATATTAAAAGTTATTAATAAATGTAAAAAATATTAAAAGTTATTAATAAATGTAAAAAATATTAAAAGTTATTAATAAATGTAAAAAATATTAAAAGTTATTATTAATTGTTATTATTAAATGTAAAAAATATTAAAATTTATTATTAATTGTTATTTTTAAATGTAAAAAATATTAAAAGTTATTATTAATTGTTATTATTAAATGTAAAAAATATTAAAAGTTATTAATAAATGTAAAAAATATTAAAAGTTATTATTAATTGTTATTATTAAATGTAAAAAATATTAAAATTTATTATTAATTGTTATTTTTAAATGTAAAAAATATTAAAAGTTATTATTAATTGTTATTATTAAATGTAAAAAATATTAAAAGTTATTAATAAATGTAAAAAATATTAAAAGTTATTAATAAATATAAAAAATATTAAAAGTATTTATTAATTGTTATTATTAAATGTAAAATATATTAAAAGTTATTATTAAAATTATTATTAAATGTAAAAAATATTAAAAGTTATTATTAATTGTTATTATTAAATGTAAAAAATATTAAAAGTTATTAATAATTGTTATTATTAAATGTAAAAAATATTAAATCTTATTATTAATTGTTATTATTAAATGTAAAAAATATTAAAAGTTATTGTTATTATTAAATGTAAAAAATAATAAAAGTTATTATTAATTGTTATTATTAAATGTAAAAAATAATAAAAGTTATTATTAATTGTTATTATTAAATGTAAAAAATAATAAAAGTTATTATTAATTGTTATTATTAAATGTAAAAAATATTAAAAGTTGTTATTGTTATTATTAAATGTAAAAAATAATAAAAGTTATTATTAATTGTTATTATTAAATGTAAAAAATATTAAAAGTTATTTTTTATTGTTATTATTAAATGTAAAAAATATTAAAAGTTATTAATAATTGTTATTATTAAATGTAAAAAATATTAAAAGTTATTATTAAACGTAAAAAATATTAAAAGTTATTAATAAATGTTATTATTAAATGTAAAAAATATTAAAAGTTATTATTAATTGTTATTATTAAATGTAAAAAATATTAAAAGTTATTATTAATTGTTATTATTAAATGTAAAAAATATTAAAAGTTATTAATAATTGTTATATATAACAGGCATCGTTGCGATTATCAAGGTACCAACCCGGTTTCATTATTCGAATCGCATATATAAATCCAAAAAATTCATCATAGGGAATTGACCAAAGATTAGGATTTGATAATTTTTCGTGAAAATCGGGTGAATTTAATAACGTTAGTTTATCATGAAGTGCAACATACTCATTAAAAAGAATTGATAGCACATGCTTATTTAAATCAAAAAGGGTAATCGGACTAGGCATACTTGAAAAATATTTTGATATTTTACACTGATGGAAACGGTTATAAAATATATACCATAAATATATTTTCTTTTTTTTTAAACAAAATTACATTTCATCATTTTTAGATTATTTAATATCTAACATTTTACAATTTTTTTGATTTCATAATATTAGATATTATAATTTTTTCATTTAATTATTTTAAACATTTCAGAATTATAAATTTTTAAATTTTTAAAATAATTTAAAAATTAAAAAAAACGAAAAATTTGAAAATTTAAATTTTGAAAAACAAAAATTTTAAATTTAAATTTTTGAAATGTAAAATTTTTCAAAAGTAAAAATTTTGAAATTAAACTTTTGAAAAGTAAAAATTTTGAAATTAAAATTTTCAAAAGTAAAAATTTTGAAATTAAAATTTTGAAAAGTAAAAATTTTGAAATTAAAATTTTGAAAAGTAAAAATTTTGAAATTAAAATTTTGAAAAGTACAAAGGTTTTAAAGTAAAAAATTTTTAAAGTAAAAAATTTTTAAAGTAAAAAATTTTGAAAAGTAAAAATTTTGAAAAGTAAAAATTTTGAAAATCAAAAATTTGAAAATCAAAAATTTGAAAATCAAAAATTTGAAAAACAAAAATTTTGAAAAACAAAAATTTTGAAAACAAAAATTTAAAATCTAAAAACTAAATCTATTTTAGATTTTCAAAATTTTATGTTTTCAAATTTTTATGTTTTCAAATTTTTAGATTTTCAAATTTTCTTGTTTTTCAAATTGAAAATCTAAAATTTTGAAAATCTAAAATTTTAAAAAACAAAAAAATTTTGAAAATCTAAAATTTTGAAAATCAAAAAAATTTGAAAATCTAAAATTTTGGAAATCTAAAATTTTGAAAAACAAAAAAATTGAAAATCTAAAATTTTGAAAAACAAAAAATATGAAAATCTAATTTAGAAAACAAAAATTAAAAATCTAAAAACATAAATAAAAAATATTATAAACTAAAAAAAAAAAAAAAAAAAAAAAAAAAAAAAAAAAAAAATTTTTTTTTTTTTTTTTTTTTTTTTTTTTTTTTTTTTTTTTTTTTTTTTTTAGTTTATAATATTTTTTATTTTTGTTTTTAGATTTTAGATTTCATAAATTTATATTTCCAATTTTTTGTTTTTCAAAATTTTAGATTTTCAAATTTTTTGTTTTTCAAAATTTTAGATTTTCAAATTTTTTGTTTTTCAAAATTTTAGATTTTCAAATTTTTCGTTTTTCAAAATTTTAGATTTTCAAATTTTTTGTTTTTCAAAATTTTAGATTTTCAAATTTTTTGTTTTTCAAAATTTTAGATTTTCAAATTTTTTGTTTTTCAAAATTTTAGATTTTCAAATTTTTTGTTTTTCAAAATTTTAGATTTTCAAATTTTTTGTTTTTCAAAATTTTAGATTTTCAAATTTTTTGTTTTTCAAAATTTTAGATTTTCAAATTTTTTGTTTTTCAAAATTTTAGATTTTCAAATTTTAGATTTTCAAAAGTTATATTTCAATTTTAGATTTTCAAAATTTTAGATTTTCAATTTTTAGATTTTCAAAATTTTAGATTTTCAATTTTTAGATTTTCAAAATTTTAGATTTTCAATTTTTAGATTTTCAAAATTTTAGATTTTCAATTTTTAGATTTTCAAAATTTTAGATTTTCAATTTTTTGTTTTTCAAAATTTTAGATTTTTAAATTTTTTTGTTTTTCAAAATTTTTTGCAAAGTAAAATTTTTGAAAATCTAAAATTTTTACTTTGAAAATCTTATCCTATTGTACTAATATAAACTTTATCTGTAACAGATCTTTATTTTTTCATATTCATGTTTTTTTCGTAAAAAAATATATCATATTTTATTTATCATATATTTATATATTCTTTTTTTTTATCTTTATCTCTCCTGTAAAAAAAGATATTCTTTTTTATAGATTCATAAAATTAAAATTTAATGAACATATTAGTATGACAGGACAGTTTACATCATTATCAAATTTAAAGTTTTGAATTTTAATTATGAGAAATAAGAATTATCCTGTCGTACTAATATAAATATTATTTGATCTTTATTTTCTTTTTTTGAGATCCATATTTTTTGCTTCTTGTTCAAAGTAAAAAAATCTTATATATTCTCTTTTCAATTCATTTTTTAAAAATATATCATACTTTTTCCATCAGTTCTTTTTTTATATAATTTCTTTTTTTCATATTTATTGTGAAAGAACACAGCAATAACTATTATTTATTTTAAAAACATTTCTACAAAAACATCTCAATTAGACAAGATAATGGACAAAAAAAGTTAAAAACAATTACAATCACAATCTTCGAAATTTACAGCATGAAATATTTTAAAGTACATAGACCTGCCAAACAATCTTTATCATGACACTTGGTACATATGATTTTATCACATTAAAATAATTAACAGTTACTCTTTTCATGTTTAATTTAAAATGTTTCTGTGTACGTATAAACAAAGTTTCAATTTTAAACTTTTTGCAATAATGTTTTAAATATTTTTTCCATGAGTTTGGACACTGTTTAACACCAATTATACGTTTGAATGTTCCTAGAGAAAATGCATCAAATTGTTTAATAAAATGCTAAAATTCAAATTTTATTTTTTAAAAATAGATTTTAAAAATTAGACAAAAATTGGTCAAAAATGTGTCAAAAGAGGTAGACGTACTTGTATAGTGAATTTTTTATTGGTTTTTTTATTAGTTTCTTAATAAGATATTTTGACAGATCTTTAGCTCTGACAGATCTGGTGAATAAATATTTGTGATGAGTTTCAAAAATCCATCCAGACACAAAATACATTGCAGTCTACTTTAAAATATATAAACGTGGGTTTTACAAAATGTTTATTCAATATCGTTAAATAAAATCTTACGTTATGATAATTATTAAAAAAATAATTTTTTTTTACTTTAAAAAATGTAGGAGTAATAAATAATGAGAACTAAAAAAATATTTAAACATTTACAGATTTATTTATTTATTATTATTATTATTTATTTTATTTTATTTTTTATTTAATTGAATGTTTTCGATTTTTGTATTTATTAAAAAATAATGACATGTATATAAAATAATTTCCCCTTTGGCATAACTCACAATTATACTGTTTTATAAATACCACGCGTTAGCCAATTGCGCTACTGGGGACATTAAAAAAAGCATTATAACCTTATCCTGAAAAAGTTTGAAATGTATTTAAGTTTAAATTTTTTTGTATATTAAAAATTCCAGTGCTGATATATTTATTTATAAACCATGATAAATATATAATTACAAAATTATGATTCATATTTAGACAATTTTCTTTTTAACTCAACAATTTCCGTCTTTCTCAAATATTCTATTTTACTCCATCCCTTGAAGTTATCTATTTCTCCTTGAAGTGACTCTTCCACGGTTTTCAATTTATATTTCAATTCTCTAATTTTTTCTTCGTCACTCATAAATTCTCAAATTTGCTTTTCAATTCCCTTATTTCGTCTTCGTCCATTCGTAAATTCTTTAAAACTCTAATTTTTTTCTTCAATTTCTTCGCAACGTTCCATGATTGGTTTAGTACAATTTAAACAATCTTGTTGTTTTTCGCACACTCAAAATATTGCAATTTTGTATCTTTTACTGATGATGGTCTTTTACAATTTTCTCTTTTTGCGTAAGCCGATATTTAAATTTCTTATAACATTTTAACAAATGGTCCGCAGCGTCCATTTTTTTCTTGAATTTCTCAACTCCAAACACAACATTTTTTAGCATTCATGTTGTCTGTACAATATTTTGTACAATGTTTATCATACTCTTTTGACAAAAGACTTATTCCACATTTAGGACACGAAAATTTAACAGTGTCTCGAGAAAGAACTTTATAGTATCGATCTATTTTTGTTGCGAGCCATCACACAACGTTAAAATACAATTTTGAGTCTGAGAAAGTGAAATATATATATATATCAAAAATATATAAAATTTAAATTTTCTACAAAAAATATATATCAAAAATGTATAAAATTAAAAAATAATTTAAACTCTATATAAAAGATAAAAATATACATAAAAAATATATGTATATAAAACATAAAATTTCAAATTTAAATTTTCAATTTAAAAAAAAAGTAAGACAAAAAAGTAAGCCAACTTGTAGAGTGAATTTTTATTAGTTCTTAATAAGATTTTCTGACAGAGGATTTATGTAGCTCTGCAAACGTCGGTGAATAATCTTTGTGATGCACATGAGTTTCATCTTTTTGTACAAGAAGCAATCTTTTCACTATATAAAATACATTGCAGCCTTATCTAGAGTGAATTAGCACAATGTTTCGTACTATGTACTATATATTTGATAAAGATGAATTTGTTAGAATAGACTTGAAATTTTATTTTCTTACATAATAAAAAAGATTAATATGAATTTGCTGTTGATCTTATAAATGAAAAAAAGAAATAAATGTTTTCAATAATTGAAAAAAAAAATGTTGTTGATGGCTTTATAAATAGTTATTCGAAACAAATAAAATGTTTATTTGAAGAACAAATCAGAAGATCCATTTATTAATACAATTTTTTTCTAAAATCTTTAGAATAACCTCGAGGTTATATATTAAGTCTTAAGAGAAAAGCTCTTGATTAATCAAACATATTTTCTTTTAGATATAAAAATTTTCAAATTTAAATATAATTTATTATTTAGTTATTTTTCAATAAGGATAAATATTATTATTTTTTTAATTCAATAAAAATTCAAATCGACAGTTTTGTTTTCATTTGACATTGAATAAAAGTGCCCAAAAAGAAGAGTTTTAATATACTATAATATCGAGATTACTTTCTCTAATTATCTAATAAAAAAATATAGTTTTAGTGAAAGCTTTTTGTTTTTATTTCAGTTTCAAATGAAATCTGTTAAATTTTCATATACATTTTGTCGAATACGAAATCTGATAAATTTAAAGAATACATCTATTTAAAATGACTTGTAAAATAACATCTTTTTATTTCCCCATTAAAAAATTGGAAATTTCAAAGAAAATTACATTGATTAATTTGAAACCCCCCCTTTTTTTTGTTTTTCAAATTCTGATATATAAAATGACAATTTTAACCTTTCATCAACGTAGATGAGTTTGCTGAACATTGAATGCAGTTCATCGTTATGATCTCTGCTATTTTTTCTGAACCTCTATTTATACTCGACATGACAACATAGTTTAAAAAAAAACTATTTATAAAATGTCAAATGAAAACTAAACTGTCGATTTGAACTTTTATTGAATTAAAAAAATTTTATATTTTTAAAAAATGATAATATTTAAAAGATATTTTAAATAGATAGAGTTTTCGACAGAGTTACCGCAGCATATTTTGAAAATAAAATTAATAGAATTTTTGTCGTCGATAATAAATCCTATTTCCTAAGTAATAAAGTTTGCAATAGTTTTTCAAAATTATTTTTAACAGGGTTAAAATATGTTAACTTTTCTTACTTTTCAACGAATGATAATAACTTGAAACTGCATAATATGTGTTCTAAATGTGTAAAATTATTTTTTATGGGGAAGAGATTTTAATTAATAGAACTTACAAGAAAATATGTTTGCGTAATCCGCGATCGCTTGTGCAAAATGACTATTATTGGTGTCACTTATGTAAACAAACACCTTTATTCCAAGTATTAACTGCCAAAGATTATGTGAAACTTTACAAAACAACCGTCTATCCCATCAAAGTTCAAAAGTATAAAATTTGTAAATATGATATGATCAAATTAAATAAATTTTTTATTTACATTTTTACATTTCATAATTTTACATTTTCAAAAATGTATTTTCTTTTTTATATAAAAATATTCGAATTTAAATATAATTTATTATTTAGTTATTTAAAATATCTTTTAAATATTATCATTTTTTAAAAATATAAAATTTTTTTAATTCAATAAAAGTTCAAATCGACAGTTTAGTTTTCATTTGACATTTTATAAATAGTTTTTTTTTAAACTATGTTGTCATGTCGAGTATAAATAGAGGTTCAGAAAAAATAGCAGAGATCATAACGATGAACTGCATTCAATGTTCAGCAAACTCATCTACGTTGATGAAAGGTTAAAATTGTCATTTTATATATCAGAATTTGAAAAACAAAAAAAAGGGGGGGTTTCAAATTAATCAATGTAATTTTCTTTGAAATTTCCAATTTTTTAATGGGGAAATAAAAAGATGTTATTTTACAAGTCATTTTAAATAGATGTATTCTTTAAATTTATCAGATTTCGTATTCGACAAAATGTATATGAAAATTTAACAGATTTCATTTGAAACTGAAATAAAAACAAAAAGCTTTCACTAAAACTATATTTTTTTATTAGATAATTAGAGAAAGTAATCTCGATATTATAGTATATTAAAACTCTTCTTTTTGGGCACTTTTATTCAATGTCAAATGAAAACAAAACTGTCGATTTGAATTTTTATTGAATTAAAAAAATAATAATATTTATCCTTATTGAAAAATAACTAAATAATAAATTATATTTAAATTTGAAAATTTTTATATCTAAAAGAAAATATGTTTGATTAATCAAGAGCTTTTCTCTTAAGACTTAATATATAACCTCGAGGTTATTCTAAAGATTTTAGAAAAAAATTGTATTAATAAATGGATCTTCTGATTTGTTCTTCAAATAAACATTTTATTTGTTTCGAATAACTATTTATAAAGCCATCAACAACATTTTTTTTTTCAATTATTGAAAACATTTATTTCTTTTTTTCATTTATAAGATCAACAGCAAATTCATATTAATCTTTTTTATTATGTAAGAAAATAAAATTTCAAGTCTATTCTAACAAATTCATCTTTATCAAATATATAGTACATAGTACGAAACATTGTGCTAATTCACTCTAGATAAGGCTGCAATGTATTTTATATAGTGAAAAGATTGCTTCTTGTACAAAAAGATGAAACTCATGTGCATCACAAAGATTATTCACCGACGTTTGCAGAGCTACATAAATCCTCTGTCAGAAAATCTTATTAAGAACTAATAAAAATTCACTCTACAAGTTGGCTTACTTTTTTGTCTTACTTTTTTTTTAAATTGAAAATTTAAATTTGAAATTTTATGTTTTATATACATATATTTTTTATGTATATTTTTATCTTTTATATAGAGTTTAAATTATTTTTTAATTTTATACATTTTTGATATATATTTTTTGTAGAAAATTTAAATTTTATATATTTTTGATATATATATATATTTCACTTTCTCAGACTCAAAATTGTATTTTAACGTTGTGTGATGGCTCGCAACAAAAATAGATCGATACTATAAAGTTCTTTCTCGAGACACTGTTAAATTTTCGTGTCCTAAATGTGGAATAAGTCTTTTGTCAAAAGAGTATGATAAACATTGTACAAAATATTGTACAGACAACATGAATGCTAAAAAATGTTGTGTTTGGAGTTGAGAAATTCAAGAAAAAAATGGACGCTGCGGACCATTTGTTAAAATGTTATAAGAAATTTAAATATCGGCTTACGCAAAAAGAGAAAATTGTAAAAGACCATCATCAGTAAAAGATACAAAATTGCAATATTTTGAGTGTGCGAAAAACAACAAGATTGTTTAAATTGTACTAAACCAATCATGGAACGTTGCGAAGAAATTGAAGAAAAAAATTAGAGTTTTAAAGAATTTACGAATGGACGAAGACGAAATAAGGGAATTGAAAAGCAAATTTGAGAATTTATGAGTGACGAAGAAAAAATTAGAGAATTGAAATATAAATTGAAAACCGTGGAAGAGTCACTTCAAGGAGAAATAGATAACTTCAAGGGATGGAGTAAAATAGAATATTTGAGAAAGACGGAAATTGTTGAGTTAAAAAGAAAATTGTCTAAATATGAATCATAATTTTGTAATTATATATTTATCATGGTTTATAAATAAATATATCAGCACTGGAATTTTTAATATACAAAAAAATTTAAACTTAAATACATTTCAAACTTTTTCAGGATAAGGTTATAATGCTTTTTTTAATGTCCCCAGTAGCGCAATTGGCTAACGCGTGGTATTTATAAAACAGTATAATTGTGAGTTATGCCAAAGGGGAAATTATTTTATATACATGTCATTATTTTTTAATAAATACAAAAATCGAAAACATTCAATTAAATAAAAAATAAAATAAAATAAATAATAATAATAATAAATAAATAAATCTGTAAATGTTTAAATATTTTTTTAGTTCTCATTATTTATTACTCCTACATTTTTTAAAGTAAAAAAAAATTATTTTTTTAATAATTATCATAACGTAAGATTTTATTTAACGATATTGAATAAACATTTTGTAAAACCCACGTTTATATATTTTAAAGTAGACTGCAATGTATTTTGTGTCTGGATGGATTTTTGAAACTCATCACAAATATTTATTCACCAGATCTGTCAGAGCTAAAGATCTGTCAAAATATCTTATTAAGAAACTAATAAAAAAACCAATAAAAAATTCACTATACAAGTACGTCTACCTCTTTTGACACATTTTTGACCAATTTTTGTCTAATTTTTAAAATCTATTTTTAAAAAATAAAATTTGAATTTTAGCATTTTATTAAACAATTTGATGCATTTTCTCTAGGAACATTCAAACGTATAATTGGTGTTAAACAGTGTCCAAACTCATGGAAAAAATATTTAAAACATTATTGCAAAAAGTTTAAAATTGAAACTTTGTTTATACGTACACAGAAACATTTTAAATTAAACATGAAAAGAGTAACTGTTAATTATTTTAATGTGATAAAATCATATGTACCAAGTGTCATGATAAAGATTGTTTGGCAGGTCTATGTACTTTAAAATATTTCATGCTGTAAATTTCGAAGATTGTGATTGTAATTGTTTTTAACTTTTTTTGTCCATTATCTTGTCTAATTGAGATGTTTTTGTAGAAATGTTTTTAAAATAAATAATAGTTATTGCTGTGTTCTTTCACAATAAATATGAAAAAAAGAAATTATATAAAAAAAGAACTGATGCAAAAAGTATGATATATTTTTAAAAAATGAATTGAAAAGAGAATATATAAGATTTTTTTACTTTGAACAAGAAGCAAAAAATATGGATCTCAAAAAAAGAAAATAAAGATCAAATAATATTTATATTAGTACGACAGGATAATTCTTATTTCTCATAATTAAAATTCAAAACTTTAAATTTGATAATGATGTAAACTGTCCTGTCATACTAATATGTTCATTAAATTTTAATTTTATGAATCTATAAAAAAGAATATCTTTTTTTACAGGAGAGATAAAGATGAAAAAAAAAGAATATATAAATATATGATAAATAAAATATGATATATTTTTTTACGAAAAAAACATGAATATGAAAAAATAAAGATCTGTTACAGATAAAGTTTATATTAGTACAATAGGATAAGATTTTCAAAGTAAAAATTTTAGATTTTCAAAAATTTTACTTTGCAAAAAATTTTGAAAAACAAAAAAATTTAAAAATCTAAAATTTTGAAAAACAAAAAATTGAAAATCTAAAATTTTGAAAATCTAAAAATTGAAAATCTAAAATTTTGAAAATCTAAAAATTGAAAATCTAAAATTTTGAAAATCTAAAAATTGAAAATCTAAAATTTTGAAAATCTAAAAATTGAAAATCTAAAATTTTGAAAATCTAAAATTGAAATATAACTTTTGAAAATCTAAAATTTGAAAATCTAAAATTTTGAAAAACAAAAAATTTGAAAATCTAAAATTTTGAAAAACAAAAAATTTGAAAATCTAAAATTTTGAAAAACAAAAAATTTGAAAATCTAAAATTTTGAAAAACAAAAAATTTGAAAATCTAAAATTTTGAAAAACAAAAAATTTGAAAATCTAAAATTTTGAAAAACAAAAAATTTGAAAATCTAAAATTTTGAAAAACAAAAAATTTGAAAATCTAAAATTTTGAAAAACGAAAAATTTGAAAATCTAAAATTTTGAAAAACAAAAAATTTGAAAATCTAAAATTTTGAAAAACAAAAAATTTGAAAATCTAAAATTTTGAAAAACAAAAAATTGGAAATATAAATTTATGAAATCTAAAATCTAAAAACAAAAATAAAAAATATTATAAACTAAAAAAAAAAAAAAAAAAAAAAAAAAAAAAAAAAAAAAAAAAAAAAAAAAATTTTTTTTTTTTTTTTTTTTTTTTTTTTTTTTTTTTTTTAGTTTATAATATTTTTTATTTATGTTTTTAGATTTTTAATTTTTGTTTTCTAAATTAGATTTTCATATTTTTTGTTTTTCAAAATTTTAGATTTTCAATTTTTTTGTTTTTCAAAATTTTAGATTTCCAAAATTTTAGATTTTCAAATTTTTTTGATTTTCAAAATTTTAGATTTTCAAAATTTTTTTGTTTTTTAAAATTTTAGATTTTCAAAATTTTAGATTTTCAATTTGAAAAACAAGAAAATTTGAAAATCTAAAAATTTGAAAACATAAAAATTTGAAAACATAAAATTTTGAAAATCTAAAATAGATTTAGTTTTTAGATTTTAAATTTTTGTTTTCAAAATTTTTGTTTTTCAAAATTTTTGTTTTTCAAATTTTTGATTTTCAAATTTTTGATTTTCAAATTTTTGATTTTCAAAATTTTTACTTTTCAAAATTTTTACTTTTCAAAATTTTTTACTTTAAAAATTTTTTACTTTAAAAATTTTTTACTTTAAAACCTTTGTACTTTTCAAAATTTTAATTTCAAAATTTTTACTTTTCAAAATTTTAATTTCAAAATTTTTACTTTTCAAAATTTTAATTTCAAAATTTTTACTTTTGAAAATTTTAATTTCAAAATTTTTACTTTTCAAAAGTTTAATTTCAAAATTTTTACTTTTGAAAAATTTTACATTTCAAAAATTTAAATTTAAAATTTTTGTTTTTCAAAATTTAAATTTTCAAATTTTTCGTTTTTTTTAATTTTTAAATTATTTTAAAAATTTAAAAATTTATAATTCTGAAATGTTTAAAATAATTAAATGAAAAAATTATAATATCTAATATTATGAAATCAAAAAAATTGTAAAATGTTAGATATTAAATAATCTAAAAATGATGAAATGTAATTTTGTTTAAAAAAAAAGAAAATATATTTATGGTATATATTTTATAACCGTTTCCATCAGTGTAAAATATCAAAATATTTTTCAAGTATGCCTAGTCCGATTACCCTTTTTGATTTAAATAAGCATGTGCTATCAATTCTTTTTAATGAGTATGTTGCACTTCATGATAAACTAACGTTATTAAATTCACCCGATTTTCACGAAAAATTATCAAATCCTAATCTTTGGTCAATTCCCTATGATGAATTTTTTGGATTTATATATGCGATTCGAATAATGAAACCGGGTTGGTACCTTGATAATCGCAACGATGCCTGTTATATATAACAATTATTAATAACTTTTAATATTTTTTACATTTAATAATAACAATTAATAATAACTTTTAATATTTTTTACATTTAATAATAACAATTAATAATAACTTTTAATATTTTTTACATTTAATAATAACATTTATTAATAACTTTTAATATTTTTTACGTTTAATAATAACTTTTAATATTTTTTACATTTAATAATAACAATTATTAATAACTTTTAATATTTTTTACATTTAATAATAACAATAAAAAATAACTTTTAATATTTTTTACATTTAATAATAACAATTAATAATAACTTTTATTATTTTTTACATTTAATAATAACAATAACAACTTTTAATATTTTTTACATTTAATAATAACAATTAATAATAACTTTTATTATTTTTTACATTTAATAATAACAATTAATAATAACTTTTATTATTTTTTACATTTAATAATAACAATTAATAATAACTTTTATTATTTTTTACATTTAATAATAACAATAACTTTTAATATTTTTTACATTTAATAATAACAATTAATAATAAGATTTAATATTTTTTACATTTAATAATAACAATTATTAATAACTTTTAATATTTTTTACATTTAATAATAACAATTAATAATAACTTTTAATATTTTTTACATTTAATAATAATTTTAATAATAACTTTTAATATATTTTACATTTAATAAT
The DNA here is from genome assembly GCA_963930645.1 of Salticus scenicus. Lineage (NCBI taxonomy): Eukaryota > Metazoa > Arthropoda > Arachnida > Araneae > Salticidae > Salticus > Salticus scenicus. Next base: position 35,344 of record CAWVNO010002992.1, on the reverse strand, counting down.
AACAATTAATAAATACTTTTAATATTTTTTATATTTATTAATAACTTTTAATATTTTTTACATTTATTAATAACTTTTAATATTTTTTACATTTAATAATAACAATTAATAATAACTTTTAATATTTTTTACATTTAAAAATAACAATTAATAATAAATTTTAATATTTTTTACATTTAATAATAACAATTAATAATAACTTTTAATATTTTTTACATTTATTAATAACTTTTAATATTTTTTACATTTAATAATAACAATTAATAATAACTTTTAATATTTTTTACATTTAAAAATAACAATTAATAATAAATTTTAATATTTTTTACATTTAATAATAACAATTAATAATAACTTTTAATATTTTTTACATTTATTAATAACTTTTAATATTTTTTACATTTATTAATAACTTTTAATATTTTTTACATTTATTAATAACTTTTAATATTTTTTACATTTAATAATAACAATTAATAATAACTTTTAATATTTTTTACATTTAATAATAACAATTAATAATAACTTTTAATATTTTTTACATTTATTAATAACTTTTAATATTTTTTACATTTATTAATAACTTTTAATATTGTTTACATTTAATAATAACAATTAATGATAACTTTTAATATTTTTTACATTTAATAATAACAATTAATAATAACTTTTAATATTTTTTACATTTATTAATAACTATTAATATTTTTTACATTTAATAATAACAATTAATAATAACTTTTAATATTTTTTACATTTAAAAATAACAATTAATAATAACTTTTAATATTTTTTACATTTAAAAATAACAGTTAATAATAACTTTTAATATTTTTTACATTTAATAATAACAATTAATAATAACTTTTAATATTTTTTAAATTTAATAATAACAATTAATAATAACTTTTAATATTTTTTACATTTAATAATAACAATTAATAATAACTTTTAATATTTTTTACATTTAATAATAACAATTAATAATAACTTTTAATATTTTTTACATTTAATAATAACAATTAATAATAACTTTTAATATTTTTTACATTTAATAATAACAATTATTAATAACTTTTAATATTTTTTAAATGCATATAATATTATAAATATTATATTATTATATTTAAAGGCATATAATATTATAAATATATATTTTATTAAAATAATTATTACCAGCTGCCTTGCACCTCGTAATAATTATTTTTTTTACCGTATATTAACTTTAAAACATAATGTGAAAGTTCAATCAATTTAATATCAAAATTATAAAATCTGATAATGGTTGAGATATATTTTTAGATTATCAAAATCATTTGCAATTTTATATCCATTTTTGTCGTTAATAATTGTTATTTGTAATAAAAGTCGCTTTTATATAGTTATATCTTTTTATAAAAAAATATTAAAATAAAAATAAAATAAAGTAAAGAAGTATTACCCTTTAAAAAAATTTTTAAAATTTAAAAAAAAATTACGTTGATTAATTTGAAACCTTTTTTTTTTTTTTTTTTTTTTTTTTTTTTTTTTTTTTTTTCAAATTCTGACATATAAAATGACTATTTTAACTTTAGTTGGTAACAAATCTTTTTCATATAACTCGGCCCCTCCCTTTTTTGTTTTTTCAAATTCTGACATATAAAATGACAATTTTCACTGGAACTTTTTCAGCCAAAATAACGGAAATAAAGAAGTTGTTTAATCAATAAGTCTGTCTTTTTATTTTTTTGTTTAAAATTATTGGTGAATAAAAGTGGATATATATATATGACTTGTCGTTTCTAAATCATTTCAACATGACTACTACATATTTAGATACTCTGCGAAAAAAGTACAAGATTTGCAATAATCGAGTTAATATTTTGCATTTCGAAGTATTATCTCGTCGTTATAACAGTCGCTTGAAATTTCTCTTGAACAAAAGAGATGAATTGCACTTAAATAATTGTGTATGGACGATGCAAAAGAGGGACCTGATACTTGTCCTTGCTACCACGCTCCAGAAAAATATTTAGATGACGAAATGCTTTCAAAAAATTTCCAAAAATTACACAAGGAAGAACGTTTAAGCGGCTCTTTAGTAGCGTCTGATCAAATTGAAAATGTGCGAGATTTTTACAAGCGTTGTGTTTCAGATAGAGAAAATGTGGTTCAATCCTTCTTTTTTGAATCATAACAAATAATATAATTGTAATTTTTAATGATATATTTAAAAAAAAATCTTTAGATCGAGATTTTATATTAACCCTACCCTGTCAATTGTCATTTATAATTTTAAGATCTCGCCTATTATGTATATCACTTTTATAAATTTTTTGGTAAATCTGGAGCGAGGTTATTCTAAAGATTTTAGAAAAAATTGTATTCGAAAGATTTTTAGAATTTTTTTTTTATTAATAAATGTATCCATTCTTCAAATAAACATTTCGAATAACTATTTATAAAGCCATCAACAAAATTTTTTTTCAATTATTGTAAATATTTATTTCTTTTTTTCATTTAAAAGATCAAAGGTCTTTTTTATTATGTAAAAATTTAAAGTCTATTCTTACAATTCAAATTCATCAAATATATAGTACATAGCATTTTAGATAAGACTGCAATGTATTTTATATTCTGATACAAAAAGATCATCTCAAATATTATTCACCGACGTTTACAGAGCTAAAAAAATAAATCCTCTGTCAGAAAATCTTATTAAACAAATAATAAAAATTTCACTCTATAGTCCCATCACTGTTTTTTGTCACCAATTTTTAAAATTGTAAATTTCAATTTTTTGTAGCAGATTTTATGTTTTTTTTATGTATATTTTTATCTTTTATATAGAATTTAAATTATGCTTTAATTTTATTTATTTTTGATATATTTTTTTGTAGAAAATTTAAATTTTATATATATATACATAATTTGAATAGAAAGTAATAAAAAGGTGTAACAGTTTAAGATAAGTGGGCGTGATTAACAAAAAATAATACTACTAATAATAAATACAACAACAAATTAAATTATCGGAAAAGCATTTGCAAAAATAAAAACAACAATTCATATAGATATATGTAGAAAAATTGAAATTTTATATGTTTTCGGTTTTGTAAAAATTATATGAGATTCATTCCGTTTTTGTTAACTTTATAATTTATATATATGTTACAGACAATAACAATTATATGTGAAACAGGGTTTTCTGATTTTGAGAAACGTCCTTTTTTTAAAATTTTACAAGTTTTTGATATTTTTAACATTAGAAATTAAAATAAACATTTTTATTTTATGGTTACATAAAGAAGTGCAGTCTTAATAATTGCAAAACTTTGGATAAACACGATTCGCAACAATTGTTTCGGGTCGGACGCGACCCTTCGTCAGGGCTTTAAAAAGATATAACATATTTTGTTTTTTACATAAAATTTTTTTGTCCAAAATAATAGGGATTTAGAAAAAGTATTTTGTAATATAATTTATCAATGAAATAAATAAACCCAGAAAATCTGAAAAATTACTTTTTTTCATTTTAAAGATCAACGGCAAATTCATATTAATCTTTTTTATTATGTAAGAAAATAAAATTTAAAATCTATTCTTACAATTCATCTTCATTCGAAAGTGCTCTAGATAAGGCTTCAATGTATTTTATTCTGATACAAACAGATCATCGCAAAGATTATTAACCGACGTTTACAGAGCTAAAAAAATAAATCCTCTGTTAGAAAATCTTATTAAGAAACTAAAGAAATTTCACTATACAAGTACGGAATGTTTTTCGGAAAGTTTTTTAAAATTGAAAATTTCAATTTTTTTATGTTTTTGATATATATTTTTTATTGTACAAAATTTAAAATTTTAAGATATATATTTTTCCTTAAATTAAACATTTAAATTTTATAAGTTTTTGATATATATTATGACAATTATATATTGAGCAGGTAAAACTTTACTTTTTTTGTTGTGTGATGGCTTACTACAAAATAAGTCGATATCATAAAATTCTTGATCGTGATACCGTTCGTTTTTCGTGTCCGCGTTGTGAAATATGTGTTTTATCAGGAGTACAATATGAAAAACATTGTACGAAAAATCACAACATGAATGCTAAAAAATGTTGTGTTTGGTGTTTGGGTAAAATTAAATTTAATAAAAATGAAAAACAATTCAAGAAAAAAAATGATGCAGTGGACCATTTGTTAAAATGTTATAAGAATTTTAAATATCGGCTGACGCAAAAGGAAAAAATTGAAAAAGACCATCGTCGGAAATTGCAATTTTTTGATTTTACGCCCATATGCGAAAAACAAAACTTTTTCGGTCATGAAAAAATATCTAGTATCGAAGAATATTATGCAAAACCTGTTTGTCCTTTGGATTTGAGCGAAGACTCGTAACTTTTAAAGACGAAACTTTGAATTTAGCCGCTGCTTGTGTTCAAAAATATGTTCGAGGAGGTTATGTTTGGTTACATGTCATGGTTCGAGTGGTGGTTTATGAAAGTTTTGTTCAAGCCATTCAAAAAAGTGAGAACGAAACTATTAAGACTTTACCTTTTTCGTGTTGGTGCAATCCGGATTTAATTTTAGCTTTTGTAAGGACAAAAAGAAAAAAACCGCTCACTTTTATATAGCAGACCTTTGGATTATAGGTTGGTATTGGCAACATTTTGGGACGGAGGTGTTATGAAATTGATATAGCAAAATTATAATCGTTGTGATCCTAAAGATTTGGCCAACATCTTGTTTCCAAGTTGTGGCAGCTTGATTTCAAACTGCAACAACTTGGTCAATTAAGACAAGTGTTAAAATACTAAATTTACAAAAGTGTTAATAGTGTGTCCTTACTAAGAATCTTTGAAAGAATTCGAACTATATGTGTACAGTAGACTTATCTCACAAATGCATTTCATGTATTTGTCTTAAATTTGCTTCTGGTACAAAAAGATGAAATTCGTCACAAATATTATTCACCGACGTTTTACAGAGAGCTACAGAAATAAATCCTTCGTCATAAAATGTTATTAAAAAACTAAAAAAATTCACTATATTCTTATTGTTTTTATGATTCCTTTATTTTACTAAAACTGGATAAAAATAACCCACCAGAGTTGTGCTTTAAAATTGATAAAGTTTTCCCTTTCCTTTTTTTTATATTATGTTAGACATTAGTGAAAGGAAGGAAAGTCATCCTCGCCCAAAATTTGTCTATGATTATGCAAAAAAACATAATTTTCACTTATTGGACGCCATTATTCTCTGGTTCGGAAGATTAGTATAAAAACAAGTCCTTTCAGCTTTTTCGGAAGGGTATGTTGATTTATTTTTCCTTATCAAGTAGCCGTCATTTTGAATCAAAATGACGGCTACAAATTATCAACGAATCAGTAGAAATATTGATGTACGCTATCTACATATGGAGTTTTAAGCAAATCGGTTCATAAATACCTTTTATGTGAATTTAAAATTTTCAAGTAGCCGGGGTTTGGAAACAAGATGGTGGGCCAAGTTGACAAATATATCAAATGCATTTGTGAGATAAGACTACTGTACAAATATAGTTGGAATTCAGAATCTGAAAAGTCATCGTGTTGACAAATTAAGTGGCTGCCACTTGGATCAAAATGGCAGAGAAAGTTGATCAGTGAACTAATTAATCTAAAACATTGTTGCAAATTTGAAAATAATTCAAAAATTTTTTTTTCGTGCGACAAATCTCTAATCATATTCGCTTTCTGATGTGGTTAGTCATTCTTGTTGAAGTTAATGACTTCTATCGAAGGGATTTTGACAATTTTATCAAATAAATGATGCGTATTTTTTTGTTGCTTTATTATGGCGTGATATAATAATTTATAATTTCTATGTGCTTTGTCCAAATATCTACCATATACATAACCACTTAAGATACATTCACATTGCAACTCCGACTCCATGCTTGAAATAATTTATGTCAAATATATATTTTAAAAGAATTTCTTAATTCAAATTATTATTTTTTTCTTTTTCAAAGTATTAATTTCTATATCAAGTGCATTCCTCCAAATTATTCATACTATTCATAATGTAATGTTAAAAAACACATTCTTTGGCATTTTGAGAAAGGACAGTTAATATTACGACAGACATTTATTTGATACTCACATATGTGATTGTAATCATTCACGGAAAGACAGTTGCAATTAAGTAAAATTGAAACGTTGATGTTATTATAATGTTAAGAAATACAATGTCATAATACAATGTCATAATGTTATGTTGCAACATTATTGACTCGCATTCAGTATAAATAATGCTGAATTCAACAGATGACATTAAATCAATTCATCATGGAAGGTAAGTTTCATTATTTTTCTGTAAATAATTGATACTTATTAATTTTTTATAGAAACTCTTAAAATTGCATGTATTATTAAAATATAATTTTTTCAAGTCTATCAAAAGTAATTTCTATTAAGTAGATATAATTACAAATAGTCAGTGGCGGATCCAGAACTTGACTTTTGGGGGGGGCTAAGATTTTTCAAAGTGTTATTCTAGACCAATAAAAAATTTACAATTGCAATATTCAATTGTGAATGTTAAGGTTTTGGGGGGGGCTCCCCCTTAAATCCGCCACTGCAAATAGTATCTATAAATTTAGCTGCATCTTCAAAATCTTACTAATTGCATATTATTTTTTTCTTGACATGTAAATTTGTTTCAAATTGTCAGTTATAAAGCAGGTACGAATGCAGAGTGAATTCATGCTAATCTCGTACTAACCTTATTATTTCTGAAGAAGGTTTGTGCTCAATTATCTCAATGTGAAACAATTGTTGAATTTTAAATGCAATTAATATTATTTTTAAACAAAATCATTAGTCATCTCTACTTATTTACCTTTATCTATGGACACGACAGTTACAAACGCATTCATAATAATGAATAATTCAAATTTTCCTCTGTCTCAATTTATTCAATTTAAGAATTCAAATTGCAATTGATTGAACAATTGACAAAAAATGTGACATATAGAAAATGGTGAGTTACAATAGTTGAGATATTCATTTCGCATGAATAATTTCGCATGAATAATTTTATATATGTATACATAATTTTCCTCCTCTTGGAGGAAAATTAACGGCAGAAAAGGATTTGCATTTCATGTAAAAAAAAGACAACCACAAACAATAATAGTGGACACTCAATAGAAAGTTTATGGGAATGCAAAGAATGTTCTGTATATCTGTGTGTACCATGTTTTCAATTATAATTTCGTGACCACATTTTATTATTTTGGGGGTTTCATAGTTATTAGAAAATAATAAAACGTTTATTTGAAGATCAGAAAATAATATTAGAAAATTCATTTAACTCTTTCTTGAATAAAAATAAGTCTTTCTATTATTACTTTTTACTATGACAGGATTATTAGAAAATGTCAGAATACCTGCAATTATCCAATTTTATTATTAGTTATTCTTTTTTATGTATGTCGTATTAAATGAAATTCTGTCATAGACAGAATCAAATTTTAATTTTTTCTTCATTTTTTTTCTGTAAGTAAAAACTTTATCTCTATGCAGATTTAAATTTCCTTGAACATTGCAAAGCAATTTCAACAAACAGACAAACAGCTTGGAATGTATATCCAGCTCTTGGAGGTGAATTTTAATAACTTCTTTTTTTAATAATTTTATTATGACATGACTATTTTTATTTATTTGTTTATTTACTTATTTATTTATTTATTACTTATTACTTTAGGTCATAGCACTTTGGAGCATATTAATTAAAAAATATGCACAGTGAAAATTCTTATAAAATGAGGTTTTCAATTGCAGTTATCAAATTTACTTAACTCCGAAAAAATGGATAATTAAAAATAGTTAAAATGATCATTTTTTAAAAAGTAATTTGCGCTTAATAATTTTCTAAAATTTCCGCAAGATATTTTTTTATCGTATATGACTATTTCTTGAACTCTAGAAACTTAGAATAAATAAGTCTCTGCAAAATATACCATCAGTAAAAGAAGAAGAAAATAAACCTCCAGACAATTGCTTTGGCCGAAATAATAAAACACCCTTTCATCATGTGTAACTGTAGATACAATTGCAGCTGCTGTGATATTCGTGTAGTGATGCTTTCTTCTATTAATTTGTATCAAAAGAACGTCTGAGAGTTTTTAGTTTATTTAATTTTTTATTGCATTTGCTACTTTATTACTATTTATTTATAACTTTTAAACGTCTGTCTTTTTAGAGCATATTGCTTGAAATTACAATTAAAAATTATTATAATGCAATTATCAAGCTTTCTTAGCTCTGAAAAATTAAATAGTTAAAAAATTATATTGAATAAGAAAGAGTGATTCTTATATGATGATATTCACACACACACAAATTTATCAATAATAAGACCACTGATTTCAACTGCCATTTTTTTAATCAGTTCTATTTTTTGGCAGTCATTGTTGACAAAATCAAAAATAGTATTTTAAAAATATTATGTAGGGATCTGGCACCACTAAAGCAGGTTTCATATAAAAGCTTATACTTCCAGTTAATATTTATAAATTGAACTATATTAGATTTGTTCAATAAAATATATATTCAAGGAACAATTATTATGGCTTTTGATATATTTTTTACATATCTGAAATCTTCAAAATTGCATATTCTCAGTTTTCATTTTTTAAAAGTAATTCATGATTTTCAAAACGCTCTAAAAATTCTACAGATATTTTAGAAAATACATTTTTTTATGTTTAATAAAATCTACCTAATTCTTTCAAGTAGCGTCATAAACATCCAAAAAATACCGAAACATTTTAAATATATGTAGAAGTTTTAACATATTGAAAATCACGAACTCATGAAAAAATGCAAACTGACAAAGACAAAAGATATAAAGAAATGTATCAAAAACCATAATTGTTGTCTGAATATATATTTTATTTAACAAACCTAATATACTTCAATTTATAAATATTATATGAAAACTACTTCCGTTGTGTCAAGTCCTATTTAAAACAAACAATACATAATCTCACTGGCAGCCAAAAAAACCATGTTATTCTATGGGAAATTTTGTTTGCACGAATATTTGTTAATATAATGTAATTATTTTTAAATTCTGTTTTCACATTTTCAATATTTTATCTTCTTGTTGAAAAATTCAAAAAATGCACTTAGTAATTTTCTTTAACTTAAAAGTGAAATATTAAAAAATAAAAAAAGAAGTATTAATTTAATAGTTGCTATTTTAAAATAAAGGATTTTTTAAAAATTTTCTCATCTCATAGATAACCCCCTTAAAGTGAGCCAGTTGACATCGAAAAATAGATGTCAAAATTGAAACAAAGGTGGTGTAAGTCCTCATTTTCAAATTGCAATAACTCAGCGAAATTTTGACTTAGAGAGGTGATTTTTTTATTTTGCTTGTTAGAGCGAGGAGAATATTTTTTCTAAATATAAGTCACATGATAGGAGGGGTCGTATAAAAATTAAATTTCGTATTTAATATGTATCCAGCCCTTTTGTACAAAAAATGATTTATCTGAAATCTACTCTTAATTTGCACTAATTTTGTAATTGAAAGTATGTTTCTATATTTTTTTAGTTTACGAGATAATTACTGTAACATCTATTTTGAATCACACAGTATATATATAAAGTTTTATAACATTGATTAAACTACTTCTGTATTTTTCAGGTTATTGTAAATATATCCCATGTATGTTCGGAGGTGTAAATATTAACTCAAGTAAGTAATTGTAAAATAGATTGTTTAAATCTATTAGATAAAATAGACTTGAAAAAAATAAAATAAAATAAAATAAAAACTAAAAAATTGACTTTGTCGAATTTTAATTTTTTAATATTATATAAAATATAAAGAATCTTTCAAAAATTAAACCATGAATCTTTTTTTTTTCTCTTTTAATCAATTCTTCCATATATTCAAGTCGACATCGAAATTTCGATATAGCTCTTGTTGCATGAGATATTCTGCTGCCTTAAATACTTTTTTGAGGATTAATGATTTCGTACATGTAATTAGATTTGAATGTTAAATGTCTTTTTAATTTAACATGTACAGTATGACTGTCATCTGAATTTCAAGGAAGCTGATTTACTGTAGATACTAACTTTAAACCATTTAGAATCTTTCATTTTGTACTGACAACCACGAACAGGATATATTTGCATAAATGGTATGCGACATGCTACTAATCGTTTTAGCATTTAATTAAATAGCGAAATTTCCAATTTTAAACTTTCAATTCTATTTTTTTATCTTAAAAAGTTATTAATTATAATAAAAAATGTCTTTTTTAGGTACAAGAAATACAGAGAACGCAAATGTAGATAAAACAGCCTACGTAAATTATGTTCCCTTTGGTTCATCTATGTATTTAAATGAAGTAAAAGAAATAATAATTATTTTCTTAACAATTTTAATTTTTATTTATATAAATAACAATAAATTATTAATTATATATTTTTTATTTAAATTTATAGGAAACCGTCAAACAAAACAGTGAAATTGAAAATAAAGCTACAACTGAGTTTAATGGTAATTTAAACTTTATAAATTTAAGATATTTTTAGTACGACAGGGCTTTCAGAGAACGATTTGCGTTGTCGACAATCCAATTTTCTAATTTAATTTCTTAAATAAATTTCAAATATTTTTTCAAATTCGTAAAAAAGTTATCAAAAAATAAAAATTTTTTTATCCTGTCCTGTCGTACTAAATTAAATTCTGTTTTAAACAGCATTTTTCATTTTTTTTCTTCATATTTTCTCTAAATAAATAAAAAAATACATCTCTACGCAGGCTCAGATTTAACGGACTGCTATATTTCATTACCTTCGACAAGTAAAGAAAACACTGGGAATATATATCCAACTCCTGAAGGTGAATTTAAATAATTTCACTTTTTTTATTATATGTAAAAAGCTTTTAAATATTAAATTATATATATATATGTAATAGTTTGCTGTGAAACATGTAATTATTCCTGTTGGACTAAAAGAAATTCTTACGCGGACAGAGTTTTTTTTAAAATTAGCACGTTTGACCTTAAAACAGAATAAAATCGAATTTGAAATTCAGCATCTAATTAAATATCGAAATTTCAAATTTTAAACTTTCAATTTTATTTTTTTATCTTAAAAAGTTATTAATTATCATTAAAAATTGTATTTCAGGTACAAAAAATATAGAGCATGGAAATTTAGAAAAAATAGCTAATGTTCCCGACAAAACAGTGAATATTCCCGTTGATTTATCTATGTATTTGAATGAAGTAAAAGAAATAATAATTATTTTCTTAACACTTTTAATTTTTATTTATATAAATAACAATAAATTATTAATTATATATTTTTTATTTAAATTTATAGGAAACCGTCAAACAAAACAGTGAAATTGAAAATAAAGCTACAACTGAGTCTAATGGTAATTTAAATTTTATAAATTTAAGATATTTTTAGTACGACAGGGCTTTCAGACAACGATTTACGTTGTCGACATTCCACTTTTCTAATTTAATTTCTTAAATAAATTTCAAATCTTTTTTCAAATTCGTAAAAAAGTTATCAAAAAATAAAAAAATTTTTATCCTGTCCTGTCGTACTAAATTAAATTCTGTTTTAAACAGCATTTTTCATTTTTTTTCTTCATATTTTCTCTAAATAAATAAAAAAATACATCTCTACGCAGGCTCAGATTTAATGGACTGCAATGTTTCATTACCTTCGACAAGTAAAGAAAACACTGGGAATATATATCCAACTCCTGAAGGTGAATTTTAAAAATTTCACTTTTTTTATTATATGTAAAAAGCTTTTAAATATTAAATTATATATATATATATATGTAATAGTTTGCTGTGAAACATACAATTATTCCTGTTAGTCTAAAAGAAATTCTTACGCGGACAAAGTTTTTTTTAAATAAGCACGTTTGACCTTGAAACAGAATAAAATCGAATTTGAAATTCAGCATTTAATTAAATATCGAAATTTCAAATTTTAAACTTTCAATTTTACTTTTTTATCTTAAAAAGTTATTAATTATCATTAAAAATTGTATTTCAGGTACAAAAAATATAGAACATGTAAATTTAGAAAAAACAGTCAATGTTCCAATTGATTTATCTATGTATTTAAATGAAGTAAAAGAAAAATAATTATTTTCTTAACACTTTTAATTTTTATTTATATAAATAATAATAAATTATTAATTATATATTTTTTATTTAAATTTATATGGCACCGTAAAAAAAACAGTGAAATTGAGAATAAATCTATAACTGAGTTTAACGGTAATTTAAACTTTATAAATTTAAGATATTTTTATCTATTATATGTAAAAAAGCTTTTACATATTCAATTATATATATATATATATATGTCTATATATATATATCTTTTTCAGATGATAAATTGATGAAAGTTGCAAAGGTAGAAATACCGAAAATTACAGTAGAAAGTAAGTTTATTATGCATAATTTTCTTATGTAAATTTAAAGATTACTAAAAAATAAAAGTACTTATAATCTAATATAATATACCTATTCCATCTTTTTTAGATGTTAAAAAAAAAAGAAATATTAGAAAAAAAATAGGGCGCCCAAGAGCAACCCACCCAAGAGTCACACAACGACCAATTGTCACAAGAAATAAATCTGGAGTTATAAGTTAGTTTTAATTTAATATACTTAAGTTTAGTATAAAAATTTAATAAAAGATTATTTAACAAATAGTTAAAATACTTAAATTTAATATAATGTGAATTCTAACAATATAAAATTTATTTTTTAGATCCTCAGGTTGAAAAAACTTCTGAACAACTGAAAAAAAATCTCCAGATATATAAAAAATATATTAGCGACAGTAAGAAGTTTGTTTTTGATAGATGCATTACCCGATTACGACAAGTTGAATCCTATTTTAATAATAAAACTGAAGAACTAATTCAAAAATTTTTTATAGATTTAGATAATATAATACAAGATCACTTTGTTGAATGATTATATAAAATTAATGTTAAAATACAGTCGGTAACAAAAATCTCTGAATACTAGCAAAAATTCCTATATAAAAATATACACTTAATACATTTTTGCTAACTCTCTGACAACCGTGCTTGAATTTTCCTAGGGACGTGAAAAGACCGGAATTTCCGATCATCTTGGAGAAATTTTCACCCCCACTTTTGGGGTAGGCGTGAGCCTTGTAATTTGTACTCGCTGCTTTGAAGATTTCCGAAGATTTTCATTTTTTCTTTTTATAGATTACTGAATGCGGATGATTTAATAACAATTTTTGATAGTCATTATTCAATAAGATTATTACTTTGAAAAAGTTTTTCGTCCAGTGATGTTAATTATGAATGAACTTAATTTATATATTAACTGTTCGCTTTTAACTATACCTGTAAATTTGTTTTTCACTCTCTAACTTACATAAAAACAATTAGAGAAAAATTAATATTTGTACAACTTAATTAATGCTCCAATATAAGAGTATTTTCAGATTATTATTACGTTGATTTATCAAATTATGTTTCCATTTTAAATAATTCACTCTTAAAAATATTTGTTCTATATATTGCATTATTATTTCTTAAAAGTAATTTAAGATGTTCGTTCGAATTAAGCTGTTAATGACTTTTCATATTGTTTCAAAAGCATATAATAGTAGTTAACAGCAATAAAGAGTAATAAATATTTCTAGTAATAAATAAATTGCTAACAGTAATAAACAGCAATAAATATTTCCATTCTCTAATTATGTGAAATACAAAATTTTATTTATTTTCAGAATAAATCTATTTTAATCATCTAACGAAAACGGTAGTAGCTCCATTCCAGAAATAACTAAGTATGAGGTAGATCGCACATGTGACTAATATAGAATGTTTAAATTATTATATTAAATTATTTTTTATGCAAGATTATTTTGATAGTTGTATGGTATCTGCAAGTTTATTGTAAGAGTGCAATAGACAATGAATGAATTGTTATGGCATTCTGCAATTGGGATTTTAGGGCAACAACGATAACACAATAATAATGTATATTTCGCAAATTTTACCAGGCAAACAGCTCCGGAAAAAGGTCACCAGGAAAAATAGTCATCGGAAAAAAAATCTAATAAAAAATAATAATAAGTGAAACTGCTTTTTCAGTTTTGAAATGCTTTTTAACAGCTTTTAAAAATGATTTCGAGTGAGTATACCTTCATTTCGTCTTTCTTATTGTTTGCCTGTTTCATTTATTTATTTTTAATTTAAAATTATAATTTATTTTTATATATAATAATAAAAAAAATCAGTACTCATATATAGTTTATTAAAATTAATTTCTTAGTGCATAAGAAGTTTTAATTTCTTTAAAAATATTTATTATTCTTCTAATGTCATGTACACACACTAATTAACTTACATACAAACGAACTAAAAAACGGAAACCACATCAGTATTATGATTTTTAGATTTTTCACAAATCAAAACGTGTAGAAATGCTAAAAAACAGCAGATGAAAAATTTTATGACTGCCTAAGGTCCCAATATCTATAATATGATGGGTAATTAAAAATAAGCTCAGTTTGAAAAATATTTTATAAAATGATTTTTTCTTTTTCTCTTTAATGGAGATTGCTTTAAAAAAGTAATACGACAAAAATTTAAAAATACAATTGATTATTTATACAATAAAATAAGTTATTATTATAAAAACTAGTTTTTCTCATTATTATCTATTAATAATTTGAAAGTAATAAACTGTCTGTGTTTTCGGTAAGTTTATTTTATTTTATTTTATTTATATTTTATCCTGCTTTAATTGATATCATACAGGACAAAATAAATTAATAATCTGAAAAAATAATTTAAGCACAAAGCTTTATATTAATGTTAATTTTATAGCTATTACTTAGTAAGAATCTTAAAAAGTAATAATTTTTTTTCATTTAAATTTAATAAAATTAAAATAATAATAATAATAATAAAATATTTTGTTAAAAGTTCATTTTAAGAAAATAAGCTTATTATTATTATGATTATATATTTATATTTCATATCCCGTTTAGAAGGTGATGAATTTGCAAAATATTAAGAATAATGTATAGAGAGTAGAACGGAAAAGAATAGTAGGATATTCCCAAATTTAAGTCAACTTTTTCTTATTAATATATATTAATAATTTGGCAGTAACTTAAAAGGTAAATTTAATTACTTGAATTAATTAATTAAAAAACAATGGGGATATCGGTTAACGACTTTTACTTGCTAATACGTATTAAAAATACGAAAATAATAATACCACCATTTTCGCTACATCTCATAACCTTGATTTCATTTGTCATAAAAGATTAAGCGACTAAATATTATTATTAATTTCCGGTGACTTTCTTAAAAATCACCGGAAAGAATGTTCCTCGAAAAAAAATTGTCTACAGAAAAAAATAAATAAATAAATATGCGTTTTCAGTCATGTAACGCATTGCAAAAGATGCTAAGAAAATTGAGAGAAGATAAGGATTCATTTCGTCTTTCTATTTGTTTGTCAATTAACCTCCATGATCACGCTCTAAAACTTATTAAATGGTTTGAAGCTAGTATATATTTTTCAAGTTTTCCATGGCATAGTCTCCGTTAAAAATGGTATAATTTTTGTAACTTATGTGTCTATATAAACTTGCAAAATATTTCTCATGTATTAAAGTTTACGAACGGTTTTTTTTAAGCATACTTTAATATTTTATACAGAACATAACATAGGAAACACCATTTGCATTTTTTGCAGTTTGTAAAAAAGGAGCCTGTGATTTTTGTATTCTAAAAACACTCAGCACAAAGAATTTAAATGAATTTTAAAAAGTAATACTTAGAAAATTAAGACAAATAAGAATAACATGAAATATTTATTTATTAATATAGGGCATACCTCCTCCATCGGACTGAAATGAAACTACAAGAGTAGAAGTATAATCGAAATTTTAGTAAACAATTTTTAGTCTTACAAGTTTTACTTCATGTGAATAAAGTTTTAAGCAATATCATTATATAAAATAACAATTAATGTTATTAGTTTTATAAATTTCAAAAGTAGTGTTAATTTATAATTTAATAGTAAAGTCAAATGAAATATTGTATGCTTATTATATATTGAAAATAATAAATGCGTTTTAAAATAGCGCATGTATAGAAAAGTGAGAAGAATCATATCTGGATTGAGTATGTTTCTAATTTGTTTCTCTGTATAAATTACTTTAAGAATATATCTGTAGAACTTTCGTCTAGGACGGATAAGTAGGATAAGTAGTCATTTTATGAATCCCTAAATAAGAACTCTAGATTTCTGTACTATGCAATGCATATAATATTAACTAATAAACTGAATAGATGAAATGATTGAGAAATTCTAATCTATACATTTCAAGATGATAAAACGATACATTTATATTAGCAATCCTTTATATCGCTAGAAATTCTCCCTTTAATTTCTAGATGTGATTAGTAAACTCGAATTATAGTTACTAAATCTCACCTCTTGTGTTCGCGTTTCATTTGCAAAGCTTTTTAAATAAGTTTAACCACGATAATATAGGAAAACGCAATAGAATAGGGTGTTTAAAACTTGCTAGCAAAGGGAACTAGAATTTGGATGGATGACATCAAGCTATTTTACTGGAGCCGCAATTTATTTTCTACATCACATTTTATTTATTTAATTTTCAGTTTAAACTATCACAACACTTTTTGAGTGCTTTCTTCATCTATAGAAGAAAACTTTTTTATGTGCGTTCATACATTTTATTTATTTATTTGACTAATTAAAATGCAAATAAATTTATTTATTACTAGTTTAAAAGTCTGACTTTGCTAATGCTATAGAACTTTGCCTGCTATGTACAACTAAACCCTTGAATTATTTTGCTTGTGACTCCAAATGCATCATCCTGTGAGTAATGTTTGTTTTTTTATGGTTCTTTTCTATTTGATTATGTGATTCTTTAAACTAAATAGTTTATTCCATTTTATTCTTCATTTTTAACTTCAGTAAAAGTCTTGTACTATAGGGTTAGGGTGCCTGTTAACAATTTGCTATTATAGCTGCAAACGAAAGAAATCGTACATTGGTGCTCAACTGGGAAAAAGATCACCCCTGACGAGTTCTTTTCACAGTTCTGAGCTTTACCTAATTCGAAAAATAATAAGCAATCGATGTCATTTGTCATATGGGAAAATTGGGCGCTAATGTATTATCTTTATGCTTACAGAAAGGAAGAAATTTATCCATATTTGCAAAACAATAATTCGACTTTTCATTCTGATGAAGGATTTATTATTGTTAAATTTTTAATGTTATTTTTTCACTTGGATTTTGTTCTTCTTTTCTTTGCTTTGCAAACAGAACTTATACTTCTTACTTGACTTAGTAGTATAATAGTGGATTTTTCGTTTTTTTCTGTGATATATTTGTAAAAGTTTCATTTATTTATTTGTATTTATAATAATATTTCTTTCGTAAGACACTCTAAATTAATGAATAATTTAAAATACGAATGTATTTTTTTTTGTACATAGACATACAAAAGTCATTGGAATATATTACCGTGCATAAGAAAATTAAATACCTGGGGGAGGGGGGGACTATTCTATCTAGTGCCACACAAGTTATAAACTAAATAAATAAATAGAAAATTATATAGTGTAATTATTTTTGTATCGCTTTATATGATATTTCAGTTTATTATATAACATTAGAAAGCAGTAGCAAAACGATTCTACAGTTTACTTTTTTTTTTTTTTTTTTTTTTTTTTTTTTTTTTTTTTTTTTTTTTTTTTATAATTATGTAATATATAATTCTAAATCAAATAATTCTGCACTCAAAGCTGGTAGATAGAACGTGCCAGATTCGATCCCAGTTCGCGCTCACTGATCAAGTCGTTCGGAGTTTTCTGCAGTTTTCTTCAAATATACTGCGGGAAAATATGGGTAGGACCCCTCAGAAAGAACCCCGATGAAGGGCATTCCACCTGTTACCGACTGTACTAAATCAGAGTTTTTGTAAATCTACATTTAAATTCCACATATGAATTGGACTTCTTTTTTTGCTATGGTGTGATGTAATATATTATGTAAAACATCTTTTTTTTATTATTTTTGTGTACTTTTTATTTATATGATATTGTATGTAAACTTTTCAATTTCCTAGAGTTATTATTTTGCCAAATAATTAATGGTGAATTTTCTATTTTGCGCTTGATTTTTTTATATTTTTGGGAGTTGAGCTTAATCAGGTGCATTGTTATTTAAAATTCCAAGTCAAGGAGACTTGTGATTTGTAAACTATATAAATTTGATTAGTGTACTATGTAAATTATTATGTGTATTTTAATTTAAATTATTATTTGTCTTTTTCATTAATAAACTGAAATTTGAACTGTTAGAATTTTTTAAGGTGATCTTTGTTAACCAAAATTCCTGTCATGCAATTAGTGTAAAAGCATTCTTTTACTTTTTAGAGCCAGAGGTCTAATTCAGTCGGAACACACATAAAGCGGGGTCACAATTTTATAGGTCACTCTTAATAAAGAGTATCTACTAATATGGAATAATATATAGTCTAAATAATCAGAAAATATTCAGTCAAGACCTGTTATCTCTGTGCTTAGAGGATACAACTACAAACCCGAAGGTTGTGAGTTTAATCTTCACCGAATGGAATTGAAGAAAAATATATAAATATTTTTACAGATTTCACAAAATATTTTAAGATAGAATAAGAAATTAAATGGTAAAATTGGATATTGGCAGGCATTTTCAAAGTGGAACACTGTAAATTGTCAATGGTCAAAAATGACAGATTGAAAGACTGTTGTATTAAAAAATATCCGAAAACACTATTCTAAACAATCAGGAATTTCCAGCCGAGACCCACTAGCTCTGTGCCCAGAGGACAAAACTACAAACCCGAAGTTTGTGGGTTCGAATCTCAATGATGTGAAGTGAAGAAAAATATGTGAAAGTTTTTTATGAATTTCACAATATATTTTAAGATAGAATAAGAAATTAAATGGCCAAACTGGATATTGGCTGAAAATACTAGACCTCTGGCTCTAAATTAAAATCTGTCAAAGTCAGATTTTCATGTTTTTTTTAATTTTGTTTTCAATTTTAATTTTGTTTAATGTTTTTTTTTTTTTTTTTTTTTTTTTTTTTTTTTTTTTTTATTCTATAAACCAAAATTCAGAGTATGTGAATCTTCACAAGATATAGAAGAAAGTAATTTTATAAGGTACCTGTGGACTCATATTAGTAAAAGAAATGTTAATTTTGCATACCTAACTGTGAGAACTGATGCATTTTTCTCTGGGGTGTTAAACAGTGCAGTGGAAAAATATTTAATAATGAAAAAAGTTTAATAATGAAACATTTTAAATGAAACATGAAAAATGATAAAATCATATGTACCAAGATAAAGATTGTTTAGGTCTATGTATTTTAAAATATTTCATGCAGTAAATTTTTGAAGACTGTGATTGTAAATATTTTTATTATCCAATATAGATTACAAAAACAATGAAATGACAAATTTTTATCTTCGATAAAACTTTCATTCAAAGAATATAATAACATAATTAGATCTGGAAACCTACAGTCTTTTTTTAAATATTAAGAAATATAATATAATATTAAGAAATAACGTATAATATTAAGGAAAAAAAAAAAAACTAAATGAATTACATTTCAAATTTTAAATTTTGTTAAAAATTATTTTAATAAAATTAAAATTAATTCTGTCAATGACAGAATTTAGTTTAGTACGACAGGCCTACTATTACATATATTTTGACATCCCTAAAAAAAGAAATTTTATATTCTTGTAAACTGTAAATAAAGTAGCAAATTTTCAATTTTGAAATTTTGAAAAATGAAATTTCGCTATTTAATTCCTCTTCATTTACCGTCGCCGGAAGCCAATATTATTCTATGGAAGTTTACGAATAATACATATTTTTAAATTCTGTTTTTACATTCTGAAAAATTCCAAATGTTAAATTGACAGACTTTTTATTAATGTATTTTTTTTTATTTTTAATATGGTCCGTCAATTTAACATTTTATTTTATTTTATTTATTATTATTAATTGCATCATTATATAATATAATTGGGTTTTAATTAATATTGCATTGGTTGGTAATTGCCATTTGTTAATTCTGAATTTTTAGAATCATATATCTTAATACATTCCTATTTTACAGATATTATGATTTTAATCATTAAAAATATCGGACAATATTCTTAACTAACAGCTCTATGAATTCAAATATTTAATTCTATTTTTTGCTTCGTAGAAACCTGAAAAATTATTGCCTGTAAAAGTCGTTTCACAGCAAAACGAGTCTTTCTACAGTGAAGTTATTTGAATTCTGACGTTACAGAGAGATATAGTTTTACTTCAAAAAAATTTTTTTAAGAATGTCCAAGAATTTTCAATTTATAAATAATAATTACTCTTCGAAAAAGGAGCCCATGTTATTATTCATAAATCGAAACTGTATAAAGGAGTTTTCCCACGATTATTTTATTTTAAACTAATTACTTAAATAATTTTATCATTCTGTAATATAATTGCTTTTTAATTAATACTTGTAAGTATGGTTATAATAAAGTATTTTAATTAATGTAAACTGTGTCTGTTTTATTTCTAAGGTAACATTTATATAATGTGTGCGAATTTTATTGAAATAGTGCAAAAATAATAAAAGAAAAAAGATTGGAAATTGTTTTATAAAAATTTTAACTGTTTGTACCCCTGAATTCAGAAAAATCACCCCTTTCACTGAATTATAACAATAAAACTGATATTTTTAATTTATTTTGGTGACAAATCAAATTAAAACACCAATCCTTGAATGTATAAAAACAAAACAATAGTCATAATTATGTGTACAATTAGAACCATACACAAAAGAAAGATCATGTCTAATTGAGCCTATTTTAATTTCAAAATCTTTCCAAATGTTTTTGTCAATTTCACCATTTTAACCATATGACATACTGATAAGTGTAATGTAATATATTGTTAAAAAAACATTCTTTGGCATTTTGAGAAAGGACAGTTAATATTACAACAGACATTTATTTGATACTCACATATGTGATTGTATCATTCACGGAAAGACAGGTGCAATGAAGTAAAATTGAAACGTTGATGTTATTATAATGTTACGAAATACGTCATAATTATGTTGCAACATTATTTAAATAAAGTCTAGACTTCATCTTATATTTATTTGCAAATCTAGACAATATAAAAGTGATGTTTCAACATTTCAATGTGTATAAATAATGCTGAATTCAAGGGAGAACATTGAATCCATTCATCATAGAAGGTAAGTTTCATTATTTTTCTGTAAATAATTGATACTTATTAATTTTTTATAGAAACTTTTAAAATTGCATGTATTGCATGCAAAGCGCGCCTTTTGAGGTTTTTGTTATTGGTATAAATTCTATGATTAAAATACTAATTTTTTTTTTTTTTTTTTTTTTTTTTTTTTTTTTTACTTTCCGAACACTATAGTGAGGAAAGTATTGTAATCATGTCAAAAATCCGAATTCGAAATTTTGATGTTTCTATACGTTTCGAGGTCCAACGAGTCCGTTTTCACTATTTTTACGATGATGTATGTATGTGTGTGTATGTATGTGTGTATGTATGTGTGTATGTATGTGTGTATGTATGTGTGTGTGTATGTGTGTATGTCTGTGAGTGAACACGCTAGCGTCTAAACGCTTTGTTCGAATAAGCTGAAAGTTGGTACGTATATTGTAAGTCACCATAGTACGAACCCTATAGATTTTGGTGAATGTAGCACTTATAGTTTTTTTACAGGGACACAAAGAAAAATTCTTTATCATTATGGCCAAGGGACCAAAATCTTAAAAGTGCGATAGCATCTAAACGCCTTATTCAATTGAGCAAAAACTTTATACACATATTATACGTCACAGATACTCAATCTGTATTTTGGAGAATCTAGCACTTATAGTTTTTTTACAGGGACACAAAGAAAAATTCTTTGCCAAATTTTTAAAAGTGTGATAGCGTCTAAACGCCTTATTAATCTCAGCAAAGAATTTGTACACATGTTATAGGTCACATTTGAACTAACTGTATAGATTTTTGTGAATCTAGCACTTACAGTTTTTTTACAGGGACATAAAGAAAAATTCTTTATCTTTATGGCCTATGAGACCAGCGATAGCATCTAAACGCCTTATTCAATTGATCTGAAAATTTGTATGAATATTATAAATCACTGTTGCACTAACTATAAGCATTTTGGTGAATCTAGCATTTATAGATTTTTACAGGGGCACAACGAAAAATTCTTTATCCTTATGATCTAAGGGCTCAAAGTTCAGTAGTGTTAAATAAAACCTCGTGTGATATATGGAGAAAAATACTCAAACACTCTGTTATGGTTTTCTCTTTTTTGTTTGTTTAGCAACACCTCTTTCTTCATTTTATCTACAAAACTGTTAGTTACTTAATGTTCGGAAAGTCGAGTGGAGTCACTCCAGATTTTTTTTTTTTTTTTTTTTTTTTTTTTTTTTTTTTTACATACAGTAAAGTAATGTTTATACTTCTTTCATACTTCAACACATTTTTTACATTTAAACGCCAATTTGAAATAGTCTCAGATCCTTTTTACTTATTTTATACAAAAATATTTCGTTTATACAACGTATTTATTGGTTATACTCCGTTTTGCAATATTTTAAATTTACAAACTGTCTGAGTCCGCAATTCTTTGTGCTTCATTTTATCAATATTAATTTGTTAGAAACTGTATTTTATTTTTTATTGCATTAAAAAATAAATAAGGAAATAAATAAAAGAAAAAGGAAATCCAACTAATTTAATTAGATTCATATTTTATGCAATACTTACATACAATAAGCACTTCAGAAGATTATTAAAGATTTTTTGTAATTAAATTCTTACCAGCATGAATATAATTCGTTTAATGAATGTTGTCTAACATGGCCAACACATATTACAGTATTATATGGAATTTCCTATATATTTGTACTTAAGATAATCAATTATATATTTTACTGTGATTTTTCTCATGTTTCTGAAATTATATTCAATTTTGCTGCATTAATATGTAATAAAAATTCTTTTGAAAAAATATATATCTTGTATATTTTGCAATGCTAGTTTTTATTTATATTTTAAGAACATCAAAATTCCTATACGAAGCGATAATTTTTTCTACTAATTGTATGTTATTTTCTGTAATTTTTCCTGTTATAAGCTTGTTGATTTTGCTATATTATGCATCGGTAGCTACATTTTTATTTATGAATTAAACAAATGTAAAATTTTTATTTAAATCAAAATATTTTTTTCTTAAAGAAATTTATATCCTTAAATATAATATCAATATTATTTATAGAAGCTGCAAAATCAAATATATAGTGATTTATTATCCGAGTAAAACAGTTTGGCATTAATTTAAAATTTATTTAGCTAAATAAATAAATAAATGAAAATTATCCTTTTTCTCATTTAATTTTTTCTTTTTCGGTTTTGATATTCTGTATATATTTTTAGTCATGTATTTTACTTGTATTTTTAACGAAATAACATTATTTAATCAAGTTTAAAATAACTTCGTTTGTTTTTGATTCTTCTTAAATTCATATATTTTGCTTTAAAAGTCAGATCTGTATAACATGTCAAATTTTAACCTTTTTAAATAAAACTTTTTATTCATTTATTTATTTCACTTTTTATTTATTTATTGTCTAATTTAAAATATTTATTCTACTAGTAAAGCAAGACTTTTTTTTTTAGTACTCAAATGCGGTAATATATGGTACTCAAAATGCGTAAAAGTTGGTTACTATGATAATAAATCTATAAAATACAGATTTAAAATCCATGCAAAACAGTTTGGCCAGTTTTATTTACGCTATGTGCTTATATAATAAAAAATATTTTTTTCCTAAAATTAATATTAAATTTCGAAAAAGGACTAAAAATTATTATTTTTTAATTACACATATGATACTTAAAAAAAAAAGTTATTATTTAAGTTATCATAATAACTTTAAAAGAAAAAGGAAGGAAAATTCACTTTAAAATTTACACTGTTTGCTCACTTGAAACAGCCATTTTTCAATAGTATTCAAAACACTAAGGAAAGAACATTTTACATTAACTATATTAAAATGTTAAGGAGAAAACCACAGAAAACCCGTGTCTGAGCTGACGAATACATCCTGGTTTCGAACCCGACATCTTCCACTCACCTAAAGGTACTGGGGAATTCAATGTCGGACATTTTGGCCTCTGGTGAAAATTTAATCATGCATGTCGATTCTTTCGTTTAAAAAATGTAAGTTATAGAATTAACTATTAGAATAAAATGTACTATTACTTATAGAATTTACTATTACTTATTGAATTAACTATTAAAACATATTATAGAGCTGTATTATAGAACTATTAAAGAACTTCAGCGTTTACCATAAGAATATTTTCTTAATAGTTATAATATTATTAAAAAAATGATTTTTATTATAGTAATTTGATGAATTATTTTGTAAGCACTGAAAGAGGTCCACCAAAATTTACTTTTGGGTCTATCAATGATATTACATGCCGCAGAAGTCAAAATAATACACATATTTCTCTACAAAACGATTACCATAGAAGGGAGAATTAATAAATGAGATATAAACCTTGACATTATTTAAAAATATTTCTTTACAAAAGCAACAAACAAATGAAAATAGAAAGGAGAATAAATAAATAAAATATAAAATTTAACACTATTTAAAGATTATTCTTTCCTTAAATAGAATTTTCAAAATATCTACTTTTTTCGTGTGTATTGTTCAATTAACATTTAACAGAGGATTTTTTTTTCTTTTTTCTTTTTTTTATAAATGTAAGTATTATTTCTCCAATATGAAGTTTTATGAAATTTTTCGTTGTTCGACTATGTTAAAATAGTAATAATATTAATAATGATAATAATATATAAAATTTTCAAATTAGTAAGTTAAAATTCCAAAGAGGTTTGTTAATATCAAAAATATTTTAAAACTGGTCCGAGGTTTTTAGGATGATTTATTCTTCAGATAATTTCTACAAAGTTTAACAAATTAAGAAATTAACTAACAAATAAATAAAAAAAAAAAGTAACGTACAAACTAACACGCTGACAAAATTATAAATGGGCACTTCACCTATTTAGTGATTTTCGTATCCCTCAAGCCTAAAATGTGTGTAAAAGTCAAAAACTGAGATAGAAACTTGTTTCGAATACCTAAATTATCTACATATATTCAATTTATATTCAATAATTTAAGGAATGAATAAAATATTTCATAAATAAAACTTTTCTCTAGTTCCATTCCTTTCAAATTTTAATATGTGGATATGATAATTCTTCTATATAAATTTGAAATTATTTAATTTTCCATAACTTTTGATATTCAAAAGCAATAATAAATAATTTTTCTTCATATGGCTCAGGTAATTAGCACTACATTTATTTATAATTATGATTTTATTTATATCATTCTCTATTTTACGAAAAATAAACCATTAATTTCTATACTAATGAAATGAAATATCCAATTATTTTCAAAAAAGACAACCTGATTATTGATAAGCGTTATCATTTAATTTTAACGAGAATAACTTTGTTCGAGAATGTGCTTATCTCGATCAACTATAAGTGAAAGATTATTTATAAATAAGAAATGTGTTGCTTCTGACATGTGAATACTTTTCCTTTCCTTTCTACACGGGGAAAATAAATTCCCTCTTCTGGTTATCACTATTCGAAAATGAGTTCCACGTGCGCCACCCACAGTGACTACTCATTAAGTAAGGGGGTGAAAATCGCTTCGATTTTCCCGTATAGAGAGGAGTTTGTTGGAAATACACACCCCGTTTTCTAAAGGTTAAAATATAATTTTTTCAAGTCTATCAAAAGTAATTTCTATTAAGTAGATATAATTACAAATAGAATCTATAAATTTAGCTGCATCTTCAAAATCTTACTAATTGCAGATTATTTTTTTCTTGACCTATAAATTTGTTTCAAATTGTCAGTTATAAAGCAGGTATGAATGCAGAGTGAATTCATGCTAATCTCGTACTAATCTTATTATTTCTGAAGAAGGTTTGTGCTCAATTATCTCAATGTGAAACAATTGTTGAATTTTAAATGTAATTAATATTATTTTTAAACAAAATCACTCGTCATCTCCTTATTTACCACTATTCACTCTCCACTCTATATTTACCTTTATCTATGGACACGACAGTTACAAACGCATTCATAATAATGAATAATACAAATTTTTCCTCTACCTAAATATACAACACTCTGCCTAATATTTAAGACAGAATTTTTCATATTTTAGCTACACTTGGGTAATACATAAGCAATATTTAAGCACATGGACCAGTGATCTAATTAAACAAATGTCGACATTTATCTGATAACATTTTATAGAAAAATCTATGTTAAAGTTGCATCATTACAATCTTTGCAAACATCATTTTAAACCTAACAATATTTTTAAATGTATGAACAATAATTATATGGGGAAAAAAAACTTTGTATATACCATGTTTTAAAATTTTCTGTTGAATCATAGCTATAGAACTACATGAGCACTTTATCAATGCGTATAAGATTTTTAAAGTGATAATGACGTCAATTTTTGTGAGGTGCATAATTCAACTTTTTATATTAACGTTCACGTTTAATTAGATGTATTTATTTTTATGTCTAAAGAAAATGAACTTGTAAATTGTTTTGGCAACAATTAAATTATAGCTAATATTTTAATGTCTAATTTTAAAGCTTTTAGGAGGTTATTATTTTCATATATTAATTAATTAAAAGGAAACAATTAGAAAATCTGACTTGGAAGTATTGTGTTGTCACCTAGTTCTGAGCTAATGTGAAAGTTTTAAATGTCTATCTAGTAAAGAAGTTAATTAAAAATGTATTGCATGATTTGTACCGGACAAACAAAAATACAAACAAACAAGAATCGAAGTTAATAAAAACATGGATAAAAAAAGAAATAAAAGAAAAAATGAAATTATATCATAAATAAATTAGAGAATAAAATAGAAATTTCATAAATTAAATCCTTTTTATTATTTCTGTATATGTTCAATAATATAAACTTTCTTTTTATCACTCTTTCATTCAAATTTCTACAACTGCAATGGCTGTTATATTTTAGAATAATGTTACATCTATATAAATTATTGTTTTAAATTTTAATCGTCTTTTCGGTGAGGATTTCAATTTCAATGAATGAATTTATAGGTTAAAACTGTTGTGATTTGAAAAAAAGATATAAATACAAAAATTTTTAAATTTATACCTATGGACAAAGTGAGGACAAATAAATAAATTAATTAATTAAATTAAATAAATGCGCTTTCGTGAATTCTTGCTTTGTTTCTAGTATTTGTGCCTACTTTGAATGCCTGACGAAGGGTCATGTTTCCTTTTGATCCCAAACTATTCTTGCCAGCTTTTTTTAACGTTTTTACTTATTACATTTCAGTGTCAGTTCTATGATTCACTTTAGAAATTATTGTTCCATCTTTGTATTCCTGTAAATTAAATATATATATATATACATACATACATATTTCAAATAAAAAAATGGAAATTTATATTTAAGGAGATTGATAAATTATCTTAAAAGTAAGTTGTTTTCATTAAAAACAATTTACTTTTTCGAATGTTTTTTTCAGTAGCATTAAAATATATTGATATTTTCTTGTTTGTACTCAGGTGAGGGAAGATGGGGTAGGTAAGAAAAATTAAATTGCTAATAAGTAATTTATGATGAGTTAAAATCAGGATCTTCAGATAATCTTTATTTTCACTGATGTAATATATGTAGTGAACATATATAAGCGCATAAAATATAGACACCAGTTTATATTTTTAAATATTGATCTTAGATATGCATAATACATTACGATGACAGAGAAAAGTGCAGAATCTTATCAAATTGTTCAAAAATTTGAAGGGATTAAATTTCTAGAATAAGAAATTTTTAATATTTTACTGACGTCCTAGAAAAAATATCCTGTACAAATGTGTCCCATATCAGTATAAGGTGACCTGCAAAATTTCAGAATTGTATAATAATCAAAGAGGATTTTTCTTTTTTACTGCTTTTATTTCTTTTATTCTGAAGACTTTTGATACAATGCTAATATTTTGCATGTCGTTTTATAAGTGAATGAGTTTTGTTTTTGAATAACTAATATATATAGTCGGTAACTAAAGTCACCAAACACTAGCAAAAATTCTTATATAAAAAAAGTACACTTAATACAGTTTTGTTAAATAAATCCTTGTCGAATCCGGTTCTTAGTCAGTCTAAAAACAGGATTCGACATAGATTCATTTAACAAAACTGTATTAAGTGTATTTTTTACATAGGTATTTTTGCTATTGTTCAGTTGCTTTTGTTACCGACTATATATATATGTTAATTTCAGTATTATTAGTGAATTTTAAAGATGTCGATATGTACCAACGTGAAATTCTGCCCACATGACAAAGAAACATTCAAAAATGTGTTATCTTCAAAAAAATATCGACTGAAATACGACCACAAAAAATATCAAAATTAAGTATATTTGGCGATTTAGCGCTATTAAAAGATAAGTTTGCTGGCACCGAAATTGCCGAGTACGAACAGAACTGTGTTCTGCCATATACACATAACCATTCGCCTAACATTGTGAAATCGCCAATTATGCTTAATTTTGACAATTTTTTGTGGTCACATTTCAACCGATATTTTTTCAATATTTCTCGAAGACGACACCTTTTGAATGTTTCCTTGTGAGTATTTTTATAGGTTTCTGTATACGAACCCTATAATATACACTATACGTTACAGCTTTAGAATAATGAATTTGTACTTTCACTTAATATCTATTTTTTAGTTATGCTGAAAACCGACACACAGACATACACACAATCACACAAACCAAAATTTTAACTTAAAAGGAATCTTTTACAAAAAAAGTTTACTGAAGTAATCATATGTAATCATTATATCCAAATATGGGGATTAAAATCGGAAATAATTTCCTCATTTTTTAGAGCCAGAGGTCTATTTCAGACTGTAAACACATAAAGCGTTGTCACAATTTTATAGATCACTCTTAATAAAGAGTATCTGCTAATATGGAACAATCTATAGTCTGAATAATCAGAAAATATTCAGTCAAGACCTGTTAGCTCTGTGCTTAGAGGACACAACTACAAACCCGAAGGTTGTGAGTTTAATCCTCACCGAATGGAATTGAAGAAAAATATATAAATATTTTTACAGATTTCACAAAATATTTTAAGATAGAATAAGAAATTAAATGGTAAAATAGGATATTGGTAGATATTTTCGAAGTGGAACACAATAAACTGTCAATGGTCCAAAATGATAGATTGAAAGACTAAAAAATATCCTAAAACACTATTCTAAATAATCAGGAAATTTCAGCCGAGACCCACTAGCTCTGTGCCCAGAGGACAAAACTACAAAAACGAAGGTTGTGAATTCGAATCTCAATGATGTGAAGTGAAGAAAAATATGTGAAATTTTTTATGAATTTCACAAAATATTTTAAGATAGAATAAGAAATTAAATGGTCAAACTGGATATTGGCTGAAAATACTAGACCTCTGGCTCTAAATTAAAATCTGTCAAAGTCAGATTTTCATGTTTTTTTTTAAATATTTTTACAAAAAATTCAATTGTTGATTAACAGAGAAGTCTTTTACTTAGCCCCAATAACGGTAAGTGACGTCACACTTCGCTTTCGTATATTCTTTGCATCCGTAAGAAAAAAATAGAAGATATGAAAAAAATCCGGTTTTCGATAAATTTACACATTTCCTCTGATTTCAGTTAATTGAAATCGACTGCTTATTTTTTAAAAAGTTGATTTATTACTAACTTCTGCATGTATAAGAATAAAGTATACGATACGAAAAAAATATCGATTTCCTTTTTCGCGGAATTTACATGTTTCCTTACGTTTCAATTAACTGACTACTTATTTTTTTAAAAGTGGATTTATTGCTAGCTTTTACGTGTATAAGAAGCAAGTAGAAGATATGGAAAAATTTTTGATTTCCAGTTTTCGATGAATTTACACGTGAACTAAATGAATTAGATTACTTCAATTTGAGCGGTGTTTTGAATTATTCTTGTTTTAACCTTGCATTATAAAATTCACCTAATAAAATATTTAGTTGACTAATTAATTTTCTTAATAGTCTAATTATATTTTTGATATTTCAGTGTAAAACAATAGATTATATATTTATATTTTTAAAATGAAGATTGGCCCAGACGGATCATTGTGTAGAATAACAAGTTCTTACAAAGAAGGAGTAGTAAATGTTGGAATCATCGAATTACCTGATAAAGTGCCCAGCTTCAGAATAAAGATTGCAAGACCTCCCGGTTACCATGACATTTCCTCCGAAGATAGTGACTCGTCAATAAATGACGACGAATTAAAAGAAGTAAACTTACCCTCAGCAGGACCTATAGGACTTGCTGAGGAGAAAGAAAAGACTTGTAAAAAAGAAGGAATGAAAAAATTGATGAAAGAAGTGGAAAAACGATGTATTAAGTCAAACTTAAATGAACAACCACCTAAAAAAAAATGCTGTCTTTATGATAATAAATCTGTTCCCACAGAATTAAAAAAAAATTAAATTGATTTTATATATGATATATTTTGTTTAGATACTTAGATAATTAAAAAAATATTATCTTTATGAGTTTGCTTTCTTCTGTGGTGTATTTCTAGCAATACAACAATCATAGATAACAATCATAGATAACATTTTGAAATGCTTTAGAACATATCTAATCTCAGAAAAAAAGCTAAATTCGTAACTTTTGAAAACTTTCAAAATTTCCTATTCCCTGAAATTTTAAGACAGCACAATCGGTTTCGAAAGGACGTAGCCTTTCTTCATCAGGTGCAAAAAAAAACCGCGTAGGTTACGTGGTTTTTTGCACCTGATGAAGAAAAGCTATGTCCTTTCGAAACCGGTTGTGCTGTCTTAAAATTTATGGTGTGTTAAGAAGTTTTAAAATCTATATATCGAGTGTACACCAGTTTTTATTTAGTTTTGGTAAAAAAATTGTAATTTATATGCATAACTAATGAAATTTTCATATTTTATTTATTTATTTATGAAAATGTTCTTTTTATGTTAATTATAAGAATGATTTCTCAATATTTAAATCTTTTTATTTGAGGCCATATCATTATGAAATAGAAATATCAATGTGATAAGCAGAAATATAAACAAGGAATGAAGTTTACCATTGTCAACAACGCATGTATAGAAAATAAAAAATAGAAAAAATGAAACAGAAACAGAAACATGAGTTTTTCCATTTTCTTAAAATTTTGCTTGTTTTTTTATCAAAAAGTTTAATCTTCTGATAATTATAATAACTATTATTTAGTATTGAAATATTTTTAGTTCATGACTTATCAGTTTATAATAACAAAATTAATATATTATACAGAAAAAATAATAAAAAACAGCTTTAATTAATTTGTTTTCTCATATAGGGTATTTTTTTAGGAACATAATATTTGTGCTTAATAACAAGATTTACTGGATAAGAAAAGGGGTATTTGTCAGAGTTCTAATTTTATGCAGGCTTATTTTTTAAAACATTATTACTTTTATAACTTATTTTCTATTTTTAGAACAACACATGTGTAGAATATTAAGAAATAACAAGAAATTTTATATTCCTTTAAAATTAATTCAATATACCTTTAAATATGTTATTCAATGTATATATATCCAATCCTTTAAACATGCAGAGCTGCCAACCTAATCCGGCAAATTGTTAGTACCGCCCCTTTTTCTACACCACTTAATTTTTAGAGTATTTTTCTACTTAATTCATCACAGAAACATTTGAAGAGAATTGCTCTAAAAATTTTGTGGTGTTGAAAAAGGGGCGTTTTTCAGTAGGCGTTAACAATTTGCCGGATTAGGTTGGCAGCTCTGAACATGTTATCCATGGTCAACACACAACACACAATAAAAATATTTTTTCTACTAAACAGAAATTATCTTAGGACTATACATATAAAATTTCTAACGCAAATTTCATTTTCCTTTAACATTAATTGACTTTCACCTCTAATCCATAACGGTTATTTAAGTTGTGTAAGTTTTACTACATATATATGAAAAGTATAACAATGTTTTATTCGAATACATATAAATTTTAAATATAATAAAGAGACAAAACTGATTGTTTAGTATCAATAAATTTAGATTGTTCGATAGAATATTAGTGGATACATTTGTAAATACCCATATAATAACATTAGCTTCGGTTTCCAGCACTTAAAGCTTAACAAATATCATTTGAACCGTTGCCGGAAGCCTAAGCCAATGTTATTCTATGGGTCTTTACAAAATTCTGTTTTCACATTTTGAAAATTGCCAACTGACAGACCTTTTTTAAAAATGTATTTTTTAAATTTTTAATATTTTATTTTGAAGTTGCAAAATGAAAATTTTAGTTGATTTACACATTTTGAGATGTCCTGAATGAGTTTTATTTTGTATCTCATCTACTAATTAAAATAATTTCATAAGTAATACATCAAATATTTATTCCACTTTTATATATGCTGGTAATAATTATGAAATAGTGATAAAATATACTTTCAGCATATCACATAATTTTTAAAAAACTTTATTCCGACGTTTCGGTTAAAACACATCTTTAACCATCTTCAGGGAAAATGATGTTTAAAAACTATAAACATAGCTAATTTAGGCCATTCTATGATACAATAAACATAATTCTCAAAGAAATTAATAGGTAATTACATAAATTATAAAAATACAATATATACATTTTAAATCTGGGTTGTTAGCTGAATTTGAATTAAAAGATTTTGAAAATGAATTTATTAATAAACAATTTATCGCCATCGGTATGTTCCATTAATTCATTATATTGAATTTCACCTTGATTATATCCACGATTCGTTTTATTTAATGTATCATAAGCATATAATAAAGGTATTTTTGTAGGTTTAGTCATCTCTCTCTCTCTCTCTCTCTCTCTCTTTTTTTTTTTTTTTTTTTTTTTTTTTTTTTTTTTTTTTTTTTCAATTTTTTTAAATTAAGAAATTAAAATATTCTTATGAAAAAAGTATATATTCGGAAAATTAATATTATACTTTAAATATTTCTCTATTAATAAGTTTACTGTCGTTTCAAGAATCGATACAATTTATAAATGATTTGTGTTAATCATATATAAATATGTATTATGGATACAACTCAATTTTCTATTAAATCCGTAATTTATATTAATCATGAGAGTCCAAAAATAATTATCGATGAGTATTCTGAAAGTTTTGAGTGCCCCCTGACTTTTACTAATAATGAAAAATCATATATTGGTTTTTTTCTAGATCAATGTTGGGGAAAAATAACAAAAATAAGAAATTATAAAAAATATCACTATCATATAATTTTACACAAGTCAGCATTTGAAAAATTTCGAGAAGTTTGTAAAAATATATCCTATTTTTATATATTAAAATATCCCGAATGGTTTTGCGGCGGTGAGAGAAAAGATCATATTCATTTTGTTATTGTTTCATTTAAAAACATTAATATAAATGAATTGAAAACGGTCGGTTTCGGTTTAAAAATACAACCTTTAGAGGATGATATCTTACTTTCATATATTTCAAAGTTTTTCGTTGAAAAAAGGTTTTATTGTAACGTTGTATTTGATTTTCCTTCGTTACAAGACTTGTGTTTTTCGAAGATTTGGACTTATTTTTCAGATTTTCACGACGTTGAACGCTTGGCGCTTTATTTACCCAAATCTATTTTTTTACAAGTTATCAGAAAGAGTCACCAATACATAACGATACCGATAGTGGATAAAATGACTGGCTTATTAAAAGAAATCGCTAACAATGAATTTAATTATATAAATTTGATTGAATCCTTTTCAAAAAGAGATTTTGTTTTTAACATAAAAGATTCTATAGTTTTAAAAATAGATATTACAATATTTTACACATTGTATGACTTTTTTTATAGTTGTCCTAATAATTTTAATATTATTTATTATGTATTTTTAAAAGATAATTGTCTCTTCAAAATGTGTACGAAATGTATACGGCTCTATTTTTATAATGTGACGTGCGAAATAAAAAAAATTTCTTATATACTGCCCCATCCCTCTTGTGAATACTTACCATTTCTTATTCGAAATCCTAGAGAATGGTGTCATTTATGTAAATGTGTACCTCGATTTCAAATAGTATCTGATAGATACTGTCAAAATGAAGGTTTTATATTAAATCATGGTGAAATTACTTGGATGAGTGAATTATATAAACTTGAAGATAATGAATTAACATTGATAAAAATTATTAATAGAAATTTTTTTAGATATATTATATAATTATAGAAAAAAAAGTTCCACACACACACCATTTTTTGAAAATTAATTAATTATTAATTATTAATTAATCACTAATTAATTAGTAATTCATTATTGATTAATCTTTAAAAAATGAAAACATCTACATCTTGGACCGAATCTTTTATAATCTTTAAAAAGTTTAAAAATTTGAAATTTGAAATTTCGCTATTTCTTTTCTGACATAAAAAATAGTTATCATTGAAACCTAGTCTCAGATTTGCAAAATGTTTACAATTTAGAAAAACAATATCCTTGATTTTAACGTAAAAATAATATTTTTTAATATTTCCTTTTTTGTCTGTCAAAAAATTAGAATTATTCTTTATGAATTCTGAAAAAGGTTTATTGTTCATTTAATTTTTTGACAGACTGTACTGGTCGGCGACGAGTTACAGTTCCGAATGACCACCGGTATTTGGTAGTAGCTGCCAAAATAAGCAGATAAAGCACAGCATCAGACCTGTCTCGTCAGCTGTCTGCAGCCACGAAAGCCACAGTTTCAAGACAAACCGTGGATAGACGTTTGGAAGATATTGGTCTATAGGCTCGCAGGCCTGTTAGATGTGTTCCACTCATGGCAATGCACTGTGCCAGCGGTTAACTTGGAGTAGAGAACATGCAATGTGGACAGCGGCACAGTGAGCTTGTGTGATGTTTTCCGACGAGTCCAGGTTTAGCTTGCAGTGTGATTCACGCCAGACTTTCATATGTAGAACGTCAGGTACCCGTTACCACCAAAACAAAGTC
>CAWVNO010002991.1:0-12000 GCA_963930645.1 Salticus scenicus | reverse complement strand
TAAGATAAGATAAATCCGTTCAGCCGTTCTCGAGTTTTAGTGAGACTAACGAACAGCAATTCATTTTTATATATATAGATAGATAGATTACTATTAAATTTTCAGATTAAAGACTTTAACATAGTGAAATGTATAGATTCATTAATTATCTGTCCAAGAACACATTAAATGTGGAAGTTGTCCAAGTAAAGGTAAAAATTTTTGTGTTTTTTCCTACTGTTAACACTAGCCGCCATTTTTTAAAATGGCGGACAAACGCCCAAATTACAAAAATGGCACCCATGCTAAATTGAATTCTTAACATATCAAAAATGAATTACAAACATAAAAAAAAAAGGTCCCCTCAAAAAAAGCACGGACTTCTGTTTTATGACCGAACTAGAATCACTATAATTAATGAATCGCTAACAGTAACTTTTATTCTTAAGAAAAGAAATTAAAAAAGAAAAATCATTCATGATCGGGTAAAAAGTCGCACCGGGTCTCTACTGCCTTCAGCAGCACAGTCCCGTGTGCGCTCGACGCGCATGTATTCCTTCACTGACTCTTCATGCTCCATAAAAAAAAATTATTTCTGATCGGGTAAAAACACACCAGGTCGCCCAGAACCATGCACATTGTAAGCACATATTCCTTCTCAACTCAAACTTTTATTCTTAAGAAAATAAAAACTCATTTCTCATCGGGTAAAAATTCACACCGGGTCCCCACTGCCTTTGGTAGTGAATACCCATGCACGATATACGTGCGCTGTTTGTACATATTCCTTCTTATCAACTCTAACTTTTATTAAGAAAAAAAAAAAAAAAATCACTTATCCGGTAAAAATTCGCACCGGGTCCCCACTGCCTTTGGCAGTGCACACCCATGCACGCGCACGTGTGAAGATATACGTGCGCTGCATGCACATATTCCTTCTGAAATCAAACTTTTATTCTTAAGAAAAGAAAATTTAAAAAATCGTTTCTCATCGGGTAAAAAGTCGGACCACGTCCCCACTGCCTTCGGCAGCGCAGTCCCGTGCGCGCGCCTATTCCTTCTCCACCCTTCCAGCCCCTCCTAATTAACCTACATATACCAATTTTGAACGGTCTAACTCAATTAGCTGAGATGTAAAAGAAAATCTAATCAGGACACCTTAAGAGTCCCCAGTAGTCAGGTACCTTCCTTTCTCCTTCCCCATGTAACCCAATGGGATTTTTGTTGCTTTGTATTTTTCGGATATCTCTTTCAAAAATAAAGTTTTTC
This sequence comes from Salticus scenicus, assembly GCA_963930645.1. Classification (NCBI taxonomy): domain Eukaryota; kingdom Metazoa; phylum Arthropoda; class Arachnida; order Araneae; family Salticidae; genus Salticus; species Salticus scenicus. The sequence continues at coordinate 10,752 of CAWVNO010002991.1, read as the reverse complement.
AAATTCTGTTTTTTTAATTCCATTCTTTAAACATGCCACTTTTTTTCTTACTAAGCAATTTTTTTAAAAATACAATTTAAATATTTCTTTTTAAAATTGAAAATTATATCCTTAAGTTTGCTTAATGAAATAAAATATTGAAATTTATTTTTTAAGAAAATTGCTTAGTAAGAAAAAAATTGGCATGTTCAAAGAATGGAATGAAAAAAACAGAATTCGAAATACTTTATTTTGAGTGAGATATCCGGAAAATACAAAGCAACAAAAATCCCATTGGATTACACGGGGAAGAAGAAAGGAAGGTACCTGACTACTGGGGACTCTTAAAACATGTAAATCAGGTGAAATCTCGAATTCCACTTTCGATAATATAAAAGCACTTTAAAATATCTTTCAAATGATGTATTAAAAATAATTTAATCATAATTAGAATTTTAAAATATTACAGCGCCATCTGCCGGTAGAAATTTCTGTAATCTACTGTTCAATTTCAAATCAACAAACCTTTCAAATGATGTATTATTAACGAAATTATTTTAATTAATAGCTGAGATACAAAAGAAAGCCTAATCAAGAAACCTCAAAACGTGTAAATCGGGTGAAATCTCGAATTCCACTTTCGATAATATAAAAGTACTTTAAAATATCTTTCGAATGATATATTAAAAATAATTTAAACATAATTAGAATTTGAAATTTTAAAATATTACAGCGCCATCTGGCGGTAGAAAATTCTGCAATCTACTGTTCTATTCCAAATCAACAAAGCTTTCAAATGATATATTATTAACGAAATTATTTTAATTAGTAGCTGAGATACAAAAGAAAACCTAATCAGGACACTTCAAAACGTGTAAATCAGGTGAAATCTCAAATCCCACTTTCAATAATATAAAAATACTTTAAAATATCCTTAGAATTTGAAATATGCAAATTAGAATAAAATTTAATTTGCAATTAAAATGTATTTTTTTTTTATTATTATTCTCCAAAATCGATGAAATTTGAACTGCAACTTTCTCTTGTGATGTTAACTGTGTATAGTAGGTTTTGTGCATGGGAGAGAAAAATTGAAGAATTTTGAAATTTGCAATTTTTAATTACAGTCAAAAAACACGTGATCTCAATCAGTAAAAGATTTTTTTCTTTCGCCCCACTTTCCAGATATCGTTTTCTCTGTGAATGGGAGTTGCCATGGTAACCCAACGCATTGAGAATTTCATGAAAGGGCACGACACAAGAAGTAGGTGTCTCATGAAAAACTACCAGAAAATAAAAAAATTTATAACAGATTCAGTTTTTGAAATAATCTTTCAATCTTTTGAGATCTGATTCATCTAACAGAAGTCTCTCTCTCTCTCTATATATATATATATAAAGATTTATCTCTAAAAGATGTTGAGTTATAAAATGTTTTGTGAAAAAAATGATGTTTCTTAAAATCTAAAAATATGGATCGCTAATCTGTATTTTGTTAAAATGTTTATATAGTTCGAAAGAGGATTTAAATGACCTTTCCAAATATAATTGTTAAGAAATGGGACAATTAGTCTTTCGTACAGGGCGATTCAAAAACGACAATCGAGAAAAAGAGAAATTTTGGACCCTTTTTAAAACTTTCTTTTTTTAATATAAATAATTCGTATTTTTCAAAAAAAATTTTACCGTAAGAATCTGTAATAAATGCTCTTTCTCGTGGTACAGGCATATTTTCAATATCTCTAACAGTTGAGCAGCGATGGCTTTATAAAAACCAACGAAATTTTCTCTCTCTGCTTTTTCTTTTGAGGAACACAGTTCAGGCTGAAAATTACAGTCGCCTGGCTTTTTGAATCGTTTTTTGATTAGACACAGTTGTAAGTTTTAATTATTATCTCCGCTAATTAGGGTCGCATCGCTTAACAAATGGTCAATACGTCGAGGGGAAGAAATTCCATGTCTTCTGGTACCAGTTTTGGGTCACTGCGACCATTAGCGCCTGAGCTTTAGCTCTCACAACATGTTTCTCACAGATGCACAGATGTTAATATGGAACCGTTTATCCGGAAAACCAGTTATCCGGAATTATATTTTCAAACAACTAACTTCCAATGCATTAAAAAAAAAAAAAATTACGGATTTTTTTAAAAATGATAATAATTGTTTCACATTGTAATCTGAATCAATTAAAAGTAAAAGAAATATTTAATAAATAATAATTCCATTTAATTTTGTTATATTCATTTAAAAGTAGTATTTATATATTTGACAAGGTGTACTATAAGTTAAAGGTCATAATGTACAATGTAAACTGAAAAAATAGCTTTTAGTTCTGAAAATGTCGATAGATGGCGCCACTACAGAATATCATAAAGGTGACAATGGGTGAAATGGAGATAATTTGCCCTGTACTGAATTTATTTATTTTATTGTTACTTTATTTTATTCATTTACTTATTGGGGGGGGGGATAATTAAAATCAAATAACCTTTAACCCTACAAGGCACCCAGTTCCATATGTGGAACACCGATTTTAATCGTTCCTATAGCTATAAAACTATTAGTAGCGACATCTCTTGACATCTTGATAGAAGCTACTGACATTTAGCAATGTAGTAATACGAATCTTTACCTAAAGATGTCGTTCGTGTATTTGTTATAGTGCACTCAGTGTGAAATTTGAATGAAAGTGATACGTTAGTCGTTTGTCTGAATTCAAAAATAAAAAAAGAATAGTTATTGAAGAGTTTTGACTCGAAAAAAATACTGTGTGTTATAACGAAGTGTATATTTTGCAGATGTAAATTGTTTTTTTATATTACAATAGTAAACGTATTAGTAAATCATAATTTTATATATGTTCCACATACGGTACGTTGAGCTTTAGTGTCCATTTTTAGTTATACGTACTTACGATAACTGTCCTTGTCAATACTTTGATTTTATTGCAGATAATGTCGCGAAGAAGATTGCGTGATGAAGATATTGAGGGTTTCTTGAATATTCCTTTTGGAAGTGAAGATGAACAAGAATTTTCTGACGCTGAAAGTGATGATGACAACGAAAAAATTCAGTCCATCCAAAACTTTTTATCCGAGCCACTTAGCGACGTGGAAACTTCCTTATCTCTGCAGAGACATCAGTGTTCGTCTCCCGTCAACGAGGTTCTTACGAATATTGAAAATCGTCAGCCAGAAATATCAGACCCTCAGCCTACTACATCAGGAATGACTTCAGGGACAACTACAGGTACCATTAACACAATCTCGGGCACTTAGATGATCATCGAAGAATCAAAATTACAAATTATTCTTTGGTAATTATTATACGTCGCCAGAGTTGATTGCTTATTTGGCCAAAGAGGGAATACAGTCACTGGGAACTGTCAACAAAGGTCATTTAGGAAAAGACCTCAAAATACCTTCCATAAAAGACCAAAAAAGGAAAAGGTTCAGAGAGGTTATTCAGAGCAATGGGTAGCAAATTGTGATAATACAGATATTGTCACCGTTATGTGGTACGATAACAAACCAGTCGTTTTATCATAGTCTTTTGTGGATCAAGATCCAATAGAAACAGCAAGAAGATACTGAAAGAAACAGAAAAAGTATATACAAGTGGATTGCCCCCAAATAATCAAAACATATAACCAGCATATGGATGGTGTGGACCTCCTAGATTCGTTCCTAGGGAAATATAAAATAAAAATTAGGACCAGAAAATGGTACTTGAGGCTATTTTATCATCTTCTTGATGTAACTCTTATCAATTGCTGGTTATTGTACGGGGAGCAGCAGCATACGCCAACCCCAGTGAAACAGAAGGACTTCAAATTTGAAGTAGGGAAAAGTTTATGCATGTTTGGGCTATCGATAAACAAAAAGAGAGGTAGACCAAGTTCATCTGATGAAATTGAAAATAAAAGGCAGAAGACTGTTACATCAATCCTACCTCCTCGTAATGTCAGACGTGATGGGTTTGAGCATTTTCCTGTTTGAGGTGAAAAAAGACAACGATGCAAATATCCTGTTTGCAAAGGAAAAACATTCTTATCTTGCGACAAATGTCGCATAGAACTTTGCCTAAATAAATATAATAAATGTTTTAGATCTTTTCATTAATAAAAAAATTATTATATTAGTTATATTATTTTGTTTATTATAAATTGCAATATATAAAAAAGTAAAATATATAATAGTTATTTTATTTTGTTTAAAATAATAAGTCACTAATTGAAAGAAATTCAAATAGGAAACTATTTCCAAAACAATTCAATTGTACTAGTTTAATACCAAAAATTATAGTTAAGGCTCAGAGTACCATATGCGGAACTGAAATAAAAAGTTGATTTTTCCGTAAAATATGATTTTATTTTTATTTTTATAAGTTTTCCCTATCTTCTGATCACTAATTACAACCTATATATTTTTGTAACGCACTAAAAAAAAATTGAGCCTTGTAGGGTTAAAAATTTATGAATATATTGCACTTTCATGGACATAAAAAAAAAGGAATTTTCATAAGAAATAAAAAGGAAAGCCTGTAAAATCATATCATAATTTTTTAATCTTTAGTAATATTCAATGTTTTAAAATCATTGGCTAATCGCATTTAAAAATACTAGGATTTAGGCATATTTTAATTTTTATGGAAAGAAGTTTAAAATTTTTTTTTTTTTTTTTTTCACATTTTAAATTTTGATTAATAATTTATCTTGATTGAAAATTGTTTTAATACTTTTATTCTAAAAAAAATGAGGTTAATTATTTAAATTTGATTAATTGATAAAAAATATTAATTTTTGATTTAAAATATTTATTTTAAATGAGAACCATATGCAATAATTCTGATTAATGAGGCCTGCTTTGATGAGCAACCAGTTATCCAGAATAGTCTTGTAAAAACCATTCCAGATAATTGGTTCCCTACTGTAATATAAGCAGATTACTTCGAGAATTTCATTAAAGCCTATGGTCTAATGTGTAAAATCAAAAAATGTATAACTGATTCAGTTTTTAAAATAATGTCTCAATCTTTCACGATCTGATTCGTGTAATCGAGGTCTATATACAAAAAAAAAAAAAAAAAAAAAATATTTACCTCTAAAAGATTTTGAGTTGTAAAACAGGGTTCCCACTCTTAAAAAGGAAAAAAATTCAAGGACTTTTCAAGTACTTTTTAAGGCCCATTTGAAATTTTTCAAGGACTATGGGGGAAAATCGCAGAATGCTAGGCATATGCACAAAATTTTAGTAAATCACAGAATACTAGGCATATGCACAAAATTTTAGTAAATCACAGAATACTAGGCATATGCACAAAACTTTAGTAAACTTAAAACTTTTTATAAAATAGAATAATAACTTTGGATGTTTTCACAATACATTTTTGATGGATTGACCAAATTAACTTTTACAAAAGTCAAAAAATGATTAGTTTAGGATTTGGAATTGGGATCATTATGATTATTCGAAAGTTCTTAGGTTTGAGTTCTGGTCTGGTCACTTTCTGCTCAAAATTAATGACTAGTCTACCAAACAGGTACAAGATTGGTGAAAAAAACAAATAAGCTGTAACTATATGTAAAAGCAAGATAATGAAATGAGAATTTTACGACAAAATGCATTATATTAGAATTAGACAAAGGCGTGTGAAGATGGAGATAGTTTAGCCTTGATCGAGCATTTGCGAGAGTGGAAAATTCAAGGATTTTCAAAGACTTTACACGAAATTCAAGTACTTTAAAGGGCCCTTGAAAAATAAAATGAAATTCAAGTACTTCTTAAGGACTTTCAAGGCCTGTGGGAACCCTGTAAAATGTTTTGTGCAAAATTTTATTAAAATGTTTATATGGTTCGAAAGAGGATTAAATGACCTTTCAAAATATACCAGTTGTTAAGAAATGGGACTATTACTCCTTCGTACAGGGCGTTTCAAAAAAGACGGTCAAGAAAGAGAGAAATTTTGGACCTTTTTAAAAACTTTTTTGTAAAAATATAAAAAATCTGTATTTTTCGAAAAAAAAATTGTGCCATAAGAATCGGTAATAAATGCTCTTTCTCGTGGCACATGCGTATTTTTAATATCTCTAACTGTTGAGCTAGTATGGCTTTACAAAAAAACGTGAAATTTTCTCTCTTGGCTTTTTCTTTTGAGGAATGCGGTTCAGGGTGAAAATTACGGTCGCCTGGCTTTTTGAATCGTTTTTTGATTAGACATAGGTGGGCGTTTTAATTAATATCTCCACTAATTAGGGTCACATCAATTAGCAATTTACTGCAATGTCGAGATACGTTCCACGTAATATAATAAAACAAGAATCAAATTAACTATTAAAAATTCTAATTGAAATCTCTTATACAAAAAAACAATGCTATATAAAGAAAAAAAAAAAAAAAAAAAGAGTTCTGAAGCATGAAAAATTTACATGTGTAAACAATTAGGAAATACAATTTAAATCATTAAATCAACAGTGCGTGTTTGGTTGGGGAAGGGGGAAGAGAGGGGATAAATAAATTGAATGATGTCACAATATTGGAAATAATAGTTTCAAAATCTGACATCAAAATCTCTGTTCTGAAGTAATGTTTGCTGATATAAATAGATAGGAATGTGTATCTTCGCCCCTTTTAACTACCTGTAAAATTTGGTTATGATCAGCATGTCAGAATTTGTGAATATTCCTTGTAAGTAGTAAATTAGAATTAATCAACTTACAGATATGTACAGTCGGGGGGAAAAAAACGCAGCACTTGACGTAACTTCGTTGCTAATAGATGTAGAAAAATGAATAGGTATCATTCGACAGGGAATTGTAAGTAGTTTCAGAAAATGAACTGAAATTTTGAATTGGGGGACGTCTACATATTAAAACACGCACCAACTTTGATTTTTTCCAATGGCACTGTCCCATTTTTATTTAATACTAGCAGGCTTTGCCCGCTTCGCTGGTCACTAAATTTAAAGGAAACTCTTTTCTATATAGCTTTATAAAAATAAAATAAAATACTAAAATTGCTCAAAAGCTCGCTTCAGATCCCTGCTGCCTTCGGTAGCGATTTGGTCATCCGCTAAAACTCGGGCGCTTGTCCCTATTACCTGAGACAATGGTTTACCAATAGGCTTGCATTAAGTCCTTATTAGATAACAGTTTCGAAATAGATAGTATCGAAAAAAAAAAATGAAGTATCCCCTTTATATTTGAATCCCAGTTACATATGAACAACACTATACGTGGTGCACATAATATTTGCTTTTACGTTATTTCCTATGTTTATTTTGTTTATCCCCGATCAACCATAAAAATGATAACAATTTCACGCTAAATATTATAATATGCTATGACCGGCTACGTCTGTTGCATGAGACAATTAATTTTTTGTGGTTATTAGTATTCATGGTTTGTAAGCATGATCATAGTACCGCCTTAATATAGCTCTCTTTGGCGACTTTTAAATTTTTGTCACCATTTTAGATTTTATCCCTTGTAAAAATAAGACTTAATACCTTGTAACAATATGCTATGAGTGCTATTTCTGACATATTTTAGACAACTAAACTTTTAATGGTTATATATATTTCCCATTAAGCATATTTTTATTTTCATTTATTTATTTAAATATTGATGAAATTTGAACTTCAATTTGGTCTAGTGTTGTACAGGCTGTATACTACACGTTTGTGTTTGTGAAAGAAAATTTATAAAATACATACATTAGTTAATTTTAAAAAATCTAATTGTCCGATCGATAAGCTGTTTAATCCGTTGGATTCACAAAAATTGCATCTTTCATTTGGTATCTTATTTGTAACGATACGACTGATATTTCTAATTTTTTTAATTTACTTTCCTCATTTTAAATACATGTAATTTTTATTGTTCACGTTTTTTTTTTTTTTTTTTTTTTTTTTTTTTTTTCCGTCGAAAAAATAATGATAATTTTTTTGGCAACAATTAAATTAAGGAATAAAATTAAATATTTTAAATAAATGTAATTTTTATTGTTCACGTTTTTTTTTCTTTTTTTCTGTCCAAAAAAGAATAATTTTTTTTGGCAACAATTAAATTAAGGATTAAAATTAAATGGCCAATTTATCAGTTATTAGAAGGTTTTTATTTTAACATTTTAATTAATTAAAAGAAAACTAAAACAAAATTCGAAAATCCGGCTTCGAGGTGCATCAGGGGAGGTCATTACGAATCAACATGCAAATTTTTGTAGCTCAGCCATCAGCCGTTAGGAACACACCTAAACTTTATTGAATAGCAATAAAGTTCAAATTGACTCTAGAAAACGTTTGTATGGGAAATAGAAAAGGGCTGTTTTTAGGGTTTTCCCGGAAATTATTCGATTTTTTCTCGCTTTTTAAACCTTCCCTAGACCTCCACGAACATTTCAAGACTAAGATAAGATAAATCCGTTCAGCCGTTCTCGAGTTTTAGTGAGACTAACGAACAGCAATTCATTTTTATATATATAGATTTAAATTCCTGGGATCGCGACAACGCGAAAAAGTATATTGGTTGTATATTTTACTTATTTTTTCACAGAGTTATAAGCATTCAAAGTTTGAAGGTCCTAATGTTAAATTCATCTTTCAAACTTTTATTAATATCTTCACAAAAAATAACTTTATTGATATAATTTTTTTTTTTTTTTTTTTTTTTTTTACGAGATACAGTGAAGAAACCCAAACATAATACATCATTACTTTTGATTCGGAAAAATATTTTAAATTTTGAAAAATATTAATAAATTCATAAAAATTATGAATTATGACCTATATTAATTTTTACATGAAATGAATCCTAATGCTGAAAAATATGGGTGTGCATATTTGCAGCTCATTCCAGTTATTAGTTTTTGAGGTATAAATAAATCTTTCTTTTGGAGTGGTTTAGGGGGCTGTCTCTTATAAAGTTTTGCATGAGATAACGAATCAAATCTTAAAAAATAACAAAGAAAATTAAACAAAATATGTTTATTTTTTATTTATGGGTCAAATTATTTAACAACGTCAAATGCAAAGAAATCGAATAAAAAATGATGATTTTTAGGCATTAGTGTTAGCATCAAGAACTCCTGTTTTCTAAAGAAGACAAGCCCCGACTTCATCATACTTCAAAACAATACAGAAAAGTAAAGTACATGTGACATTGCGTATTCGTGTTAAACCCCTTATTTTATGTTGATAAAAATATGCACAACTGGTATTTACTTCATCGATTACTGGTGATAAATTTTGAATCTTTTAAACTAACACTAGAAGAAAAAAAATAACTAAATAGGTTCACTGTTTCAAATAGAAAAATAGGTTAAATGTAAGAATTGTTAATTTAAAAAAAAAAAAAAAAAAAAAAAAAAAAAAAAAGAACGAATGGAATTGGAATGCAAGACAGACTTGTAAAATCGTTTCTTAACTACCGTCATAGTTAAAGGCTTAATCATTTGCTTCATATATTGCTTTATTTTTATTTATTTTGTAGAGGGGAGGATTATTATTTTAAGAATACTTTAGTCTTTTTATTAATATATTTTAACTCTGTATTTTTAAAAATATACTTTTACTTTTATAAATATATTTTAAAACTTTTTGCGACCGCACGATTTTATCTTTTTGACAGTAAGACCCGCCTATGGGCGTTATTCTCTCAAAATAAAATATTTCAGAACAAATTTTCTGTATTCACAATTATATTACAAATGGATATACATTATAATTATATTATTTCTAATCAATATATTTCTATCCATAGTATATTTTATTGCAAAGGTATGTATACTGGGTACACACTTAAGAAATAAGTAACACACAAATTACGAAAGAAACGCCCACTGAGAGTGTTACAGATTTTCAAATGACGTGAATCTATGTCAGCAGTCACGAAAGGGTTAATTAAATTATATTTTCATAGAAATTATAAAACGAATCATACAGTTCCAAAGAATTTAAGTGACCCAAAACTGGTATGTCCGATTAAAATTGTTTAATATTTACTTCATGAACCCTTACAATAATTTATCCGAAAAGATTTAGTTTATGCGTTGTTTATATATATATATAAATATATATCTATATTATTTCATTTCGTATATTATGTTACACCTACGAAGAAAATTTAAGCTTTATTGGTTATCAGTACAGCCATAATAGACACTTTTATTTGAAAAATATTGCACTTTTTTCAAAGAGTACAGTCTGGACAAATTGCAAGTGTAATGTATTTAAATAGACCTAAAATTATCTAAAAAAGTACTGAAGTATATACAAATCTAAGAAACTGAATTAAGGATAATTAAGGAACTGGAAAAGATGTCAATATTTTTATTAATTTTTATAATTTTTTTCCTGAAAGATTTCCGGTGTAAAACATTAAAATTTTGTCCATTTCTTACTGTATTTTAATTTTATTTTTCTACACTTACAGATAACCCCTTAACGCATTTTTGATTATAACTCTATAAATACTAAAGATAAACTATACAAACAGCATACTTTTCAGCACTGCCAGACTCACAGAAATTCAAATATGAAGTCAAAATTGGGTGTTGCTATTGAAAAAATAAAAGTTGGCTCTCATTTCAATATGTAGATAACCCCTAATTCAAAATTCGACAGCATTTTCAAAATGTGCATTTAATTTCCTGTTGAATGGTGTCTATTAAATCCTTCTGCGTCAATTAATAATGAAATTACAGCGAGTGCTGCGATTTTCTTTTCCCCCGACTGTACATCATGTATCCACATAGATTTACTTTATGTGCGTATTGT
>CAWVNO010002990.1:0-81768 GCA_963930645.1 Salticus scenicus | reverse complement strand
TGAACGTATATTTTCAGCCTTTTCAAAGACTCATACTGTTTTACGTAAGACTCAATAATGATCGAGTCTCAAAATTAATTGCTATCAGATCGAGCTTAATAATGGATAGTAAAATTCCTGGTTTATATTCTGATTTTATGGAATAAAATATTTTGTGTTAGAAAAAAAAAAAAAAATGCTTCTTTACTGATTAGTCTATTAAAAGTAAGTTTTAACATATACAATTTTAATTAACATTACTGCTTTCTTAAAAAAGCAATATATATATGTAAGTATGTTTGTTTTGATCTGTGAAAATTTAAAAATTATTGAATTAATCTCTGGTATTTAATATTTTCTGTAATAAAATTATTTGCTATTGTGATTTTTTTTATTATTATTTATTTATTTTAAAGAAAAAAATTTAATCTTCATTTAAGAATGCAATAGTCTTTTTCGAAGTAAAATTTACTTTTAGAATGCTTTTAAAATATTCATTTACATTCAAATTCTTTAAAGTAAAAATTTTAACACATGGTCAACTTTGTTTGAATAATATCCCTATACAAAATGGAATTTCATTATAGTAAAAGGATTTTCATTGGTACAAAGTTTTTTTTTACGTAATTTAACTATATTATAGTTTGGTAAATAATATGCTATTACTAATTTATGATCCTGAACGTTCTATAATTAAGAACTGTCTTTAAACTCATCTGTTTTCAACTGCCAAAAATATCTATGGACTTGTAAATTATTTATACAGAAAAGTAATAATAATGAAGAAAATTTTACTTTTTATGTTAAGCAGTTTTGTTAATTTTTTATGTGGTGAAATGTGGAAAACTCCAGTAAAAAAAAAAAAAAAAATCATTGCCTCATGATGTTATATAATATAACAATTTGGGGGGGGGGGATGACTTCTGTTTTCATTATTTAAATTTTTATGATACCTAAAGTTTGATATTTATCTTTCAATTTCCTGAACCTTTTGCATTTAAGGGAATAATGAACATTTTAAAGCACTTTTCAATTATTTTTCAATTAGAGTTGTACTACATACTTGCTCAAATTTGAACTAATTACTTAGTAGCGGTAAAAATTTCATTATTTTTATGCATTATTGAAGAAAATTGTATCAATAACACATGTTTATTAGCAACTAAACTAAAAAATTATACATACAGAGATATTATGATTAATTTTTTACTATAAACAGCTTTCTGAAGCTAAAGTAGGAAGTAGATTGTCGCCAAATTTGGTATAGAGATGATCCATGATATACACTTATCCATTTTAGCTGTATGTTGCCGTATATAGTGGAAACTTAATTGTAACCATCGTAATTATGGCTGTATGTAATATTTATAATCATTTTTAAAAACTAAGTACATAAAATTGTATTTATAAAATAGATAAAAATATTTTAGAAAAGAAAAAAAAAAAAAAAAACCTTTATATAAAATTAATTCAAAAAAAAAAAAAAAAAAAAACTAAATTGTACATTGATTTAAATAAAAGAAAACCCCTGCTTAAAACTATAAGAAAAGATGGATTTTGACTGAAAGAAAAATAAAAAACCTAAAAGTGTTTTTTAAATATGTTTTAATAATTAAATCTGTTGTTTTGTAAATTATAGCACAAAACCTTCAGTTTATTAGAAAATTAAAGAAGCCCATCTTTTTTGAAATGATAAAATGTTTATTTTAATGTTCTCATTTTATATGTAAATTTTATGCATCTTAAAGTAAGTTTCACAAGGAAACATTCAAAAGGTGTCGTCTTCAAAGAATATTGAAATAAGTAAAACATATGTTATTCTACTCTTCATAAAATACCAGAAGTGATAAAATTATCGGCTGAAATAAATCACAGCGACCACAAAAAATTATCAAAATTAAGCATTTTTGGCGATTTAGCCCTGTTAGGTGATAAGTTCGCTAGCACCGAGATTGCCGTGTACAAACAGAATCGTGTTTTGCTTCTCTGTCAAGTACTCAAAATCAATCGCCAAATATGCTTAATTTTGATCATTTTTTGTAGTCACTGTAATTCATTTCAGCCAATATTTTTTTTTTTCACTTTCTGGTGTTTTATGTAGAGTAGAATCATATATATATTTTTATAGATGACACATTTTGAATTTTCCCTTGTCAGTGTATATGTATAGGAACTTTGATATTCTCTAAAAATTATCTGAGGATGATAACCTCAAATTTTTGAGATTTTTTTTTTTTTTAAGAAAAAGGTCCTCATATATTATGGTTTAAGCAGGAAACATTAAATACAGGAAAATGCACCTAATCAAGTATATAGGCATACAGCTTACTACAAATGTCCAGAAACACTTCATAAAAACATGCTGTTTGTCATTTAACCACATTCCGTGTTTAAAATGTGTTAGCTTTATTTCAAGATGGGAGATGGGTGAAATTCTTCATTTGTGCATCATTTTTTTTTTTTTTTTTAAACTGCTCGGCCAATGTACTACTCAGTAACTATTTTAAATACTATGGTGTTTTTTAATTTATAAAACTACATTATTAAGTATATTAAAATTTCTTCAAAACTTTTTAATTAAAGTAAAATTAAAAAAAAAAAAAAAAAAAGGTAAATGGGGTCTAGTCAAGAATAAGCGATGGTTGTCAAATGGATGGTAATGCTGAGGGGTGATTCTCGCCAAATTGCAAACGAGGAAAACAGTACATCCTGTTAGCATCATTCAAATTTGAAATTGTGCCGATGCCGTTACTTATTCTTGACTAGACACAAAAAATGTTTCAAATGCTTATCTTACTAATTTTTTAATTGGGGTCTAGTGAAGAAGAATGACGGTTGCCAAATGAGCGATAAGCGTGCCATATTGACATATATAGTGTAACTTTTCTCGCCAAATTGCATACTAGGAAAAAACACATTCTATTGGCATCTTTGAAATCGCTCCAAAGCTGTCGCTCATTCTTGACTAGATCCTTTAATTCCCTTTCTCAATTTCCCATTACTATTTTTTAAAAACATTGGTTTTACCTTGTGGATACGTTAACAAATCAATAAATATTTTTATGATTGAATCGTGAAATTTCATGCAGACATCAGGTTTTTCAAAACTTAAGATTGTCTATCATAGTCTTTGAAATGATTTTTATAACATTTAATGTAGGTTTAATGTAAAATTAGCTCATTCCAAGAATTTTAAATAATTTCAAAGAAATTTTTTATATACCTTATATTGTTGAATTTTAGTTGACAATTTTCTTAATTTTGAGACAGTAATTTACGAAAGAGCTTTATAATGTCCACTGTCTTAATAGCGTTTTTAATGTTCAGAAAATGTGAACAAGCCAATATACATACATGTACTAAAAGAACTTAGCATTTTTACCAACTAAATCATTAGTGGAAAGTCTATAATTTTATTCATTTATATAAAATTTTGTATTAATAACAATTATAATATTAAAATTTGTAGTGCTTAAAGGAAAAATAACAATTGTTTTGATTGAGTACAAAAGTAGCTAATACATGTTATTTTATCTACAATAATGTAATGAAATTAATTGAATTTTAAGCTTATGAAATAATGTTATCTTGTGAAATTAAAATCTATATGTAAGAGATATCTGTGGAGAAAAATGAATAACAATCCTAAGCCTAATTTTTGCCAATCAACAATCCTAAGAAAAATAACATGTTATAATTCAAAGAATCATTTTCTCTCAATCATATCATTACCTTTTAAGCTTATATATTTTGCAAATGTGTTTAGTTATATAAATATCACTATATTAAATCTAGTAAAAAAGGGTTTTATATTGGAATTTGGAATATCTTTTCAGATATGTAAAGTTTGATTTGTTTATGTATGAATAGCTAATGATTTGGCTGCCAGTTCTGATAAATTGAAAATAAAATGATAAAATTAAAGTAATGTTATAAGCTTATTAGTATATCAAAGTCCTTACATTTGCCATTTATATTAAGAAAACAACATATTATTTGCTTTAGATTTCTAATTTGTTTTTTCCCCGTAAAATTCCCAATTTTTTCCCTTCGTTTTAAATTCCCGGGATTTTTGCATCTCTAGTTTCAGAACAAGATTCTATTTGTTTAACTGTTTCGTTACGTTTTGAGCGGCAGACTTTCGCCAAATGCCCGTTCTTTAAGCAATTCCTACACTGAGTGTTCTTGTGCTTACATTCGTGAGCTAAATGTTAAGTACTATCACATCTGTAACATTTCCGAGATTTATCAAACTTCTTTGTAGGTTCAGATTTCTT
This sequence comes from Salticus scenicus, assembly GCA_963930645.1. Taxonomy (NCBI): domain Eukaryota; kingdom Metazoa; phylum Arthropoda; class Arachnida; order Araneae; family Salticidae; genus Salticus; species Salticus scenicus. The sequence goes on along the minus strand of CAWVNO010002990.1, from coordinate 77,512 downwards.
AAATTTAGAAAAATCTATTTGATAGTTTTATCTTGCGAACTATGTAATCTTTTTATCGATACCATTTGATTCTGAATTTCACACACATCTCTCTGAGCAGATTCCATGGCGAAGGCAATGCTCTTAGCTTTTTCGTATGTTAACTTATCCTCTGCTAACAACTTTTTCTGTATATTTTCGTTTTTGAGACCCATCACCAATTTATCACGAAGCATCGTACTTAAATTGTTCCCAAAGTTAAAGTGTATCGACAGTTTTTGTAATTCGGCACAATAATTTGCAATGGACTCACCTTCAAATTTCTTCCTCTTGTAGAAACGAAACCGTTCTGTCATCTCTAGTGGTTTAGGATTTAAATGTTCCGAAAGTAATTTTACGATATCTTGATAAGTCAATTCAGAAGGAATATTCGGAGTGGCCAGATTCTTTAACAATTTATACGTTGTTGCTCCCATAAGGCTTAAAATAGCAGGGACTTTCATTTTATCTTCGATCCCATTAACAACGAAGTAAGATTCTAGACGTTCCACATAACTGGACCAGTCTTCCACAGACGCATCATAAGATTCAAAATTAATGTTCGAAGATCCCATCCTCGTCGCCAACTCTTTTGTCATGTATACAAGGTAGACCGAGAGACGATACGATTCGTTTTACATACACGCAAAGAACATTTATTAGCATTAAGATACACAGGCACAAATGAGCATAACAACAACTACACCGAACATGTACAATACGAAACTATGGAATTCAAAAAAAGTAAACAAAGCACGCGCGCGTCACACAGCTTGGAAGGTTCTCTAATCTGGTTGTTGCCAGATACATAACAAAGTTTTACATTCAAAATTCATGGAATTAGATTAAATCTTGAGATAATCATCTAGAGATAATCATCTCCTTACAGAAAATCTCATACGAATTTTCATTTTAATGAATTCTAAAATGCATATTTATAGTTAGTTTTAAAGAAATTCTTAGAAAAAAAAAGATACATGATCTTGGTATTTCTTTAAAGTATCCTTTTCAGATAATCTTTTAGAACGTACTTCATTTACACTTTTCCCAGAATGAGAACATACATGTCCATTTAGGGGTAATTTTATGCGAAAAACTATTTTACTGGCTTTTCTTCGGTATGAGTACGCATATGTCGATGTAAATTTCCTTTAACAGAAAAACTTTCAGAACATATTTTACATTTATGGGGCTTTTCTAGAGTATGAGTGTATAGATGCCTATTTAATCCATTCCTTCTGGAAAATCCTTTAGAACACATTTCACAGACGTATGGCTTTTCACCTGTATGAGAGAGCAAATGTATATTCAGTTGAACTTTTTGAGTGAAACTTTGATAACATAATTCACACTGAAAAGGCTTTTCTTTTGTATGAATGCGTAGATGTTTATTTAGACACCCTTTTTGAGAAAAACGTGTAGCACATATTTCACACACATACGGCTTTTCTCCGGTATGAAAACGCAAATGGATATCTAACTCTTTTCTCCACGAAAATCTTTTAGAACATTTTTCACATACATATGGCCTTTCTCCTGTGTGAGTTCGCATATGTCTAATTAGGTCTCCTTTTATAGAAAACCTTTTAGAACATATTTCACACTCATGCGGTTTTTCTCCGGTATGAGTGCGTATGTGTACATTAAGGTGTCCTTTATGAGAAAATCCTTTAGAACAAGTTTCACACACATGTGGCTTTTCTCCGATATGAATACGTAGATGTGCAATAAGGTGCCCTTTCTGAGAAAACCCTTTAGAACATATTTCACACACATGGAGCTTTTCTTGAATGTGAGAGCATTGACATCTATTTAAATTATCCATTCTGAACAAATTTGTCATATTATTATTTTTTTTTTTTTTTAATGAAGGAGTCAATGTGGATTAAAGTGTTATTTCATTGGAAATTCTGTAGAACAACTTTCAAATAAGTATGGAATTTGATATAAATGAAATGCTTTTTTAGTAAGAATAAATATCTGGTAAAAATTTTCATATCAGAAATGTACGTTTTCTACAAAATGTATTTGTACCTTTTACTTTTAAAAGGAATACGTATTACCATTAAACTGTTTTTCTTTGCTGGAGTGCTTTGTATTTTATTTTTCTTATCAGAATAAAAACAAGAAATATGAATCTTAAAGATGGAAATATTCTTTTTTGCTTGCTGATAAAAAATACACATTTAAACAGTCTAATGATGTAGCATTTTGCAATATATTTATTACAATAAATACTTTAAAATGATGTAATTACGAAATCTTTGAAAACTATATTCAGTTTGCAGCTATGATATTCGTACTTCTGTGTTCGTATCGTAGATCATAGAGCCCCTTAAATAAATAATAGGCCGGCGCATCACCGCCATTTTTTTGCCTCGTAAGAGGACAGCATTTCCGCTTGGCGATTTTATCGCTTCACTGGTGGTTTTAAGAAATTTTCATCTAAAAATAAAATCGACCAAAAATGATAAGCAACACAAGTAATCTGTTTCTGTTTCTCAAATAATTCATAACATTTGAAAGGGGGGAAAAAAAAAGAGCGTACCAATTAAAATTGGAAAGTTTTTTCAACGACCTAATACTATCAGGACACGGAAACAAGACAACTTTGGCGAACCAAAAAAACGTCGCCAAGACTCTACAAACACACAGTAAAAAAGCGTTTCTTAAAATAATTTATGGTTATTAAAATACATATTTAGATTTAAATAACACTTTTTTTTAATTTTTTTACTTTATAAATTTCAGAAATGCAAAGAAAAGTATAAGTGAATAACAATAAAACTTACTATGCAAAGCTGTGCATTAGGTCCCGGGATCCAAGAATCTGGACGACAATTCGCAGCCCATTTTCTCCTTCTTGCATTATCCGAAGGAAACCTAAATATTTTATATCCTTTTCTGGAGTGTTTACAGCAGTTTATTGCTGAACAACCTCCCATATTGCAGTTTATTTCACTAAAATTACGAGTAAGACGGTAGAAACAATGGATGCCGTTTGTTTATCACGCTGGTTACATGCGGCAACCCTAAGGCAAAAAAATGTCGGATGCGCCAGTGGAATTTCATACACAGTATTGCCAGATGGTCAAAGCATAATAATCTCCTAAACCTAGGCCCAGATTCCAGCCAAACACTTACGGATCGCACCTGCGTTTTTACCGCAAAGTCGCGGACGAATCTACTAACACGAGCGAACTTGTTTACAATTTTTATATACCACCAGTGACGTCACGTGAATAAAGTCCATTCGCTAGTCGTAAGGTTAGGGGCTCTAGCTAGTCGGAGTTTGTAAGCATTCGAGTAAGCATTCGGCTGCCTTCTTTTTGATTATTATTCTGTGGTGTGAAATATGTAACAAACACGGATTATGAGAGTCTCTTAATCCGTGGTAACAGAGTACCTTCTCTAAACAGCAGAAGAAAAAGCATATCTATTACACACTTATAAAAAGAAAGGTTTACATGTGTGAAATATATAACGAAATATATTCTGTAAACAGTTGTATGAAAGCATATCTACTCTTTATATAAAAAAACAGCCTGACATTTTGCAAGTGTGAAATATGTTCTAAAGGCTTTTCTCAGAACATTAATTTAAATAGAGGCACATATTTACAATAATAAAAATATGTTCGAAAAAATTTTCTCAAAAGAGAGATCTAAATAGCATTTATTTTAATGACGCAATTAGGGATGAAACGGATAGTGATTTTGCCGGATACCGGATATCGGATATCCGGAGCTCTTCTGCCTGCCGGATACGGATATCCGGACCGGATATCCGTCGGATATCCGGCAATAGTTTTGTTTTTTATTGTGTTGTATATTTCTTTTCTTTTTCTTTATTTTAAAACAATAAAATATAAACATATTTCATATACTATTCTTTTAAAAACATTTTAAATAAAATTTATTTAAACATATTTATCTAATATTCTATTTGTTTGTGCAATATTGCCATGAAGAATAAAATTTTAAGCCTAACATACTCATTCCTACACTTGCTATTTTTGGTGAAAAGCACTATCACAAAAAGATAGGTTTTGTTCAGAATTATAAAACTAAAACTTATTATTTACATATTTTTTACAATACTATTATTAAAAAAATGAAATAAAATATTTTACTAATATAATCACAGTTGAAGGGTTATTTTCACATGAAAACTAATATGTTGTGGCCATCACAAAACTTTCTTCTACATAATTCTATATAACAGCGCCACTTACAGTTTAAATCGTATAAAAGTTTAACCATAGCTTCTCACAATAAATATTTTACAAAAGGAGTTTATGCAATTTTAATCAACAGATGCTGAGATATACACTTGTGAAAAATCATAATAGAAGCTCCACCTGACGGCTGATATACACATATAAATAAGGTCAACATTTGCATTCATAATGGTTCTCTTATATATTAAGTTTCATGCACATATGTCATAGAAGCTGGGATTAACTTAGCCTAAGTATTCATTGGGTAAATTGTAGTGCAGTATTGCCACCTGTTGGCCGATATACACCTAAAATAAATCGCAATAGTGTTTCACAATGGTTGGTTCTCTCACATACCAATTTCTATGCAATTACACACAATAGAATAAGAGATATAGTCTTCCCTTTTTGAGGGGAAATTTCTGTATTGCAGAGCCACCTACTGGCCAACATGCACCCAAACTGAACCAGCATAATTTCTCATAATGCCTTTCCAACATGAAGTTTTGTGTAGTTACATGAAATAGAACCTAAAATATAGCCTTCCCTAAATTGCAGAAAGCACTGTATTACAGCACCACCTGTAGAGCGATTGACACCAAAATTTCATAGGCACTAATATATGCCAAGTTACATGTACATATATATTTATACGAAATTCTGTGCTGTAGTTTTTGAGATATAGCCTTCCTCTAAGTTGCAGAAATCGCAGTATGGCAGCACCACCTGTTGAGCCATTTGCACCAAAAGTTGGTAGGCACTGATTTATGTCATGGTGCATCTCACATAAATTTATATGTAATTGTAGTACGCAGTAGTTCCGGAGGTACAGTTGAACTGAATTTTTGTCACACACACACAGACATTTTTTTAAAATTGGTCAAACCAGGTTCTGAACTTCTTAAAATGTGTAAATCCATCAAAAACCAGAAGTTGAAAATTTTTATGAATCCAATACTTTCTTTTGAGACATTTATAAGAAAACATAAAAGAAAGAAGAAAAATAAATAAATAAATAAATAAACTAAAAGCTTCAAACTAGTATATTATGGCCATCGCAAAACTTTCTTCTATATCTCTCTATATAACAACGCTACATGCTGTTTAACACACAGAAGAAACATAACCATAGCTGACAATAAAGATTTTAGATATTGAGTTTAGTGCAATTTTAATCAAAAAAATTTGAGATGTAGCCATGCGGAGAATTACAAAAGGTGAGGAACAGCTGCGCCACCTGTTGGTCGATATACACCCAAATTAAGCCAACTTTTATTCTCATATTATACTCTCATATTTTTATCTTGTTTATCTCTTAAATTTTATAGATGTTGAGATTTAGCCTTCCTATTCACAGAGTAAATTGCAACAAAATATAGTCACCTATCGACCGATATGCACCAAAATTGAATCAACATAATGTTTTATAAAAATGACCCTTTCCCATACTAAGTTTTTAGCAATTATACACGAATGAATCTGAGATATAACTTCCCCATTCACGGGAAAATTGCAGCATAGCAGCATCACCTATTGGCAGTTATGCACAGAAATTGAATGAACATGTTTCATAATAGCCCTCCCTGTGACACACTTAGTTTATTTTCTTCAATTATACACAGTATAAGCTGAGATATAGTCTTCCTTTAAATGGGAGAAATCACAGTATAGCAGCGCCATCTGTTGAGTGATTTGCACCAAATTTTGACGGGCATTTTTTTTTTTTTTTTTTTTTTTTTTGTAAGATGCAACTATGTAGAAATTTACATGAAATTCTGTGCATTAACTCTTGAACTGCACAAAATTTTTGTCAAATAGACATTTTCCAAAAATGGTCAAATTGTGTTTTGGTTCCCTCAAAATGCATAAATCCACCGAAAACTGGAAGTTGAAAATTTTCACGAATCCAATACTTCCTTCTATTTAATATAGAAGAAAGTAATAATTCAAAATGAATTTATACTTTAAGTGAAGTTTTTCTGCAGTACAAAATCAAAAACTTTAAATAACTGATTTTTTTTTTTTTTTTTTTTTTTTTTTTTCTTATGAACAATATGAAAGTGAAAGTACAGAGTTTCTGAAAATTTAAATATGTACTTTTATTTGAAATAATTTTATTTTTTGGGATATATCTATGCAACGCAACAGAGAATTCTAAATTCAGGTGCTTTAGTTATATTACATTAAAAATGGAGGGTTTTTAAAAAAATCCAAATCGAATAGATAGATGGCGCAAGTAATGCCAGGTTTCTGCTAGTATAAATATATGGTCACAAAAACAACAGCTTTATTGTGTATGGAAAACTGGATTGTAAATAAACAGGTTCTAGTCAATAAATGCACATTATTTGACTCATTCTCGAAACAATCTAACAACTTTAATATCCAAGACTAACAATATTACTAAACAATCTAACAACGTATTAGCAAAAGACATGAAAACAGAGTTATACATACACTGCAACTGCAGAGGATAAATATCTTTTGTTCAAGAACAACAATGAACAGCTCTTTTTATTGTTATGGGGAAGATTAAGGGGAATGTTATAGATCACTCTGGAAAAAAAAACCTAACTAACTCTGTACAAAATTAAAATAGGGCTTCTATATTTCTTAGACCTGAAGCTACTTTTGGCTAAATTTGTTTGCTAATGAGTCCAAAATCGATTTTCGCAGAAGCCAACTTAAAAAAAAAAAAAAAAAAAAAAAAAAAAAAAAATCCTTTACAAGCAACAACTGATCTAAAAAAATTTTAAAAATTGTCGCAAAATTTTCATCTGATGGGATTTAAGCTTGAATTTTCTCTTTCGGATATCCGTCGGATATCCGGCTTGAAATTGTCGGATATCCGTATCCGGTGTGCTGATATCCGGTACCCCGCCGGATATTTAAAACTCAGCCGGATAGGCCGGATGCGAATTTGGAAAATGCCTACTCCTCAGAACCTTGGCGAAAAAACATAATCGGGCTTTGGCGAGCGCGAGTCATAATAATAGACGGTAGGGTTGCTCGCATGTCTGATGATAAGCGGACGTCAGAATTCGTTTTAGCAATAACAATAGAAATTTGTTCAATAATTTTAAATAAATTTTAGGTGCTTTTGTCTCCTGAATTAGATACTTTGAAGTATGATTTAAAACATTCATTTTGTAATTGAATAGCTATTTTTATTTTTTAAATAAGTTTCTAAACGTTCATAGCTAATTGGAAACATCCTACACGTAAACAAATTGTCGTGTTTATTATGTCGAGATAAACTTAAAAAGAGATAGACGTATATTTATTTTATATTTTGCCTATGTATGAGTTATTATTTCACATATGCATTTAAGTGAATTAGCAATTAATAATGCTGGAATCCAAATGTTTATTTTGTGTGTGTGTGAAGAACTTATTGCAAGGTATGTTCACAACATTCAATGGTTTTATAATTATTAGTTTAATGTCTGTAAGTTGTATAAGTGCCTAGAATTAACATTTCTTTTATTTTTTTAATAAAAAGATAATATTTTGTGTATTATTGCTATAACATATTGAAATATTAGTATCTGATATTATATCCTGATGACTCATCTTATATCAGGTAATTTGTTTATACATTTGAAAACAAATTTCACTTAAAATTATGATATAATTGTGATCATTCTCCTTTTAATTAGCATATTAGTTAGATGTTTATTTTGTTAAATATCACCGTTTGAAATGAAATTGGTCGAACTGATGATAACATGTAATTATCGGTTCAATCATTTTTATAATGATAATATCGATGAATATATTTATTACACACTACATTTTGAATATTATAGTGAGATATATTTACATAGAATAGATTGCATTATGTAGACTGCTGATTAAGTAGTACACATACATTCTGAGTGAAGTTAATTTGAATTTATTAAAACAAAAATTAATTTTTGTTAATTGTGAATAATAATACAGTTTATGGTATGACTTAGCGTGTTTTTAATAAATCAATAATTTGGCACAATTTTGCTATTATCCTTGGAATTTACAAACCTTTAGGAAAGGAAAGTTTATCAAATAATGCCATACTCAAAATGGCAGAAAATGAAATTGCATCAAAATACATTAAAAAAAAAAATTAAATGCATAAAATGTATAAAGTACAATTAAAAAAAAAAAAAAAAAAAAAAAAAAAAACAGTTGAAAAGCTCAAAATTATAAATAATCACAGTTTAAAGAAGATCGAAGAGAAATGAAGGAACAGTGTTTCTTGGAAAGTTCTCTAGTTATGAAGTTTATCCTATGCCAGCTGGACCATAGCTTCAATGCACAAAATTGATTTTGTGCCTGTAGACATGGGCTTGCTAGCGATTTTTATTAATATCGACATCAGATAGAAGAAGAAAGAGGAAGATAAGCTTGTTGAAGACACGGTTCCTTGTGACATGCATGTGAAATAAATCTAAAAATAGATCAGCATAGAAATTTGACATTTTATTTTCTTGTATCCTTTTCAGTTGTTTGCTATTCGAACTTTTGTATGTTTTTTTAATTTTATGGTGCTTGTTTATAAAAATTTTGTTATAGTTCATTTATTTTATTTATTTATTTATTATTATTTTTTATTTGTAGATAGGGTAAGTGCACCAGTGATTGACACTTTTAGAGCAATCTCTGATGTTTTTAATGTTCTAGTCATCAGAAAATATTTTCAGAAATCTTAAGTTAGTACATATGGCATGAAAGACATTCAGAACCACATATATGTTAAAATATATACATTTTATCACAATTATTTTTTTTAATGAATTTTTATTTGACACCCACTCAATGTTCCAGTAATTGACACTGCCAGTTTTTCATTTTATCAGTAATTGGACCCCTATGTTTCATTGTCTGACACTGATAGTTATTCATTTTATCAGTTATTAGCACCCCATGCTCCAGTGTTTGACAAAAAATGTTAAAATTCTTATGCGTAAAATATGATTTTCTTATTTATTAATAATTTCTGGATAGATGTCAATTAGTGGAGCATGCCAATCACTGGAGCACCTACCCTATAGCTTTATCTGACGAATTTGAAATAAGCAATTTCAGTGTATAAATCTATAGTTCCAAAAAATTGCACATTATCCTTAAATATTAAAATATGTATTTATATAGTTACTGTTTAAAAAAGACTGAAGAAGAAAAGAAAGAGCAGTTTTCCTCAGAAAGTTCTCCATTTGTGAAGTCTTTGCATCCTACGCCAGCTGGAACATATCTATAGTGCACAAAATTGTTTTCGTGCCTGTAGATGTGGGCTTGCTAGCTCATTTCATTAACAGTGATGCGAGATGGAAGAAAAAGGAGGAAAAGCTTATTGAAGAAAGAAAGTTCATCATGACATGCAGTAAATAAATCTTTTCTTAAAATAGATAAACATTTATCATTTAATTTTCTTGCATTCTTTTGAATTGTTCGCCATTTGAACTTTTGTATGTTTTTTAATTTTATAGTGTTATTTATTTTGCTATTACTTAATTTTTATGGTAATATTCAATTGTTTCATTCAAATCAAACATAGTTTGATCAATTAATAACAATTCAGCTTTAGTCCAAAGAAAAAACACATTTTTCATTAATTGGCAACTTTTCGCTTACACTCCCTGACTCAGAATTTTACATATTACATATAAATTTAATAAGATAAAATTTTTAAAAATGCTCCATGCAAAATAATTTTTAATTCTTCTGCTGAGATCTTAATCATGAGAGACTTGGAGATTTAATCACCACACACCCAAAATTTTACAAATTTCATGAAAATTTTTAAGTTATACTTCATTTTTAACAAATTGTTTTTGAAGACTTAGCCTCTTCTAGTAAATTTAAAAATTACAATTTAAGTGTAAGTTTATTATTACCGCCAAGAGATAAAGAAAAAAAAGCATAGCATCCTAAAATGTTTAAAAAGTGAAATATTTGTGGCTGCAGCTATGGGTCTGCTAGCATATTTCACAAATATCATGAAACGGAAGAGAACAGAAGAGAAAATAAGAAAGAACTGGCATTTTAAAGTAATAAGTACACAACTTTGAATAAACACCATAAAATGCTATAAATTCACAATAATTATTTTGGATCGAAAGAATACATGACCCTTCATCAGACGAACAAAGGAAGCACGAGTGCTGCAAGCAAAGTGGCAACACACGCTGCCGCTTTAGTATCAGCATTTGTGCTTACCGACAGTGACACGATCTAATTAAAGAGACAGAAGAAAACATCCACTACCGATGGCATGGACCACGAGGAAGTAAGATGATGAAGGAGGAAACCCCCTCACAGAAGCAGCTATTCAGACTTCCATAAAGCTGTAATGTAAGGTTTTATTCTTTACAAAAATTTTCAGCAAATCGCTAAAATTGATGCCAAGATCAACATTTGCGTCGGCTACAAACTTGGCAGCCTGACGAGATTAGTAATCGAATTTGGTGACAAATATTGCTTCAGGAGAGCCAGAATTTGTAAAACTTTTCTCAATTTTAACAGAATTATTTGTTTTGGTAAAATGTATCATTTCTCACCACTAATTTTTGCCTACAAGAATAAAAGTAGGCAATTTATACTGAAATGATTTTCATTGAACACTAAGCTGTGTTTAACATTTAAACTTAAAAACTTGTTCACATACCATAAAATTAATAAAACCACTACCAGTTTCAAAAGGACATGGTCTTTCTTTTTCAGGTGCAAAGCACTTGCTATTACCTTGGAGAAAAAAGCAAGACTGGTGTTTTTTGTACCTGAAGAAGAAAGGCCATGTCCTTTCGAAACTGGTAATGCTTTCATAATTTTATGGTGTATGAAAAAGTTTTTTTAATTTAAATATTCATTGTACACCAGTTTTTTTTTATTTTTGTACTGTCTAAGCTGAGTATTTGCCAATGGTATTTTCTGTAACAAGCCATAGAAAATTCCTGAAAAATTTACAATTGGTGGTATATATAATCTTATCATCAGGACTGTTGTGGTTGGAGTAGCTTTTTTTTTTTTTGCTTGTTTTCAGGAATGTTCATGGACTAGAACCTGCCTGTTTAGTTACAAATCAATTACCTCACACAAAAATATCAATGTTTCCATAACCATATGTATATTCCAATAGATGTATAAGGAAGTTGTGGTGTCCACGTCAGATTCTTTTTTTTTAATTTTTTTTTTAATGCTAGCTAAGCAAGCATACATGTATGGTACCGTGACCACTGCTATACAGATTTTCATGCAAAATGTGTCAGTTGTATCCAGTGATGTTTTTTTTCTCTTTTGGTTTTAATGGTTGCAAAGTGAGTTCACATGCATGGAAGTGATCACTACTATACAGATTTCTATGCATAGTGAAATAGCTCAATTTTAAATATTTGTTTTATTAATCTTAAAAATAGGCTTCCATATTAAGAAAGTATTAATAAAAATTATGTACAACTGTATTAAAATATAGCTATAATTTATTAAAATGTATGTACGTGTAACATCGTTAAGGCAATTAATTCGTCATTTAATAAAGATTTTCTTTTTCAAGTTTAAATTATTAATATAAATATGGCTGCAATATTGACAAGTAAGTTATACTAGGGTGCCTTGATAGAAAGAATGACAACATACGAAGGACTGTCATTGGCCAAAATTTCTATTTTACCAAATCTATGAAAAAAAAAAAAAAAAAATGATCAGGTGTACTTTGAAAATTAAGTGAATGACAGTAAATTTTACTCTTTAATTTTTTTTTTTTTTTTTTAATAGGAAAATGTATTATTACTAAGTACAAAACTTTGAATAAACACCATAGAAGCAAACACTCGCAACAATTGTTTCAGGTAAAAAAAAAAAAAAAAAAAAACCCTTCATCAGGCAAAAAAAGTACACACGAGTGCTGTAAAAGAAGCGACAACACACTGTTGCAGGTTGCACTGTGTTGCTGCTTTGTTACAGCACTCGTGCCTACTTTATTCCCTTGGCGAAGGGCTAGGTTTTCTTTTGACCCGAAACAACTGTTGGAAGTTCTTGCTTTTATGGTGTTTATTCAAAGTTTTGTAATTATTACTTTTAAATGCCAGTTCTTTGATGCTCTTTTATAATGTACTAGCAGGCTTTGCCTGCTTCGCTGGTCATTATATTGAAATGAATTTTCAAAACGCTATACCATTAATAATTTTAAAAAATCATTGAAATCAGTCAATCTAAGTTAAAGTTCTCGCTACCTTCGGTAAAGGTTTTTCCACTTGCCACACTTCACAAAATCCCTTTATAGTACATGTTGCATACACATACCTAACCAACACATTAAAAATCAGGATCCTGAGATTATTTGAAGCAGCACTACATTTTAAAATGTGTTTTTACCCCCTCCCCACTCTTAAATGGAAGAAGGAGGAGGGAATTTTGCTAAATAATTTTATATTATGTGTTCGATATATATAACTGACCCACACATCGAAAATCTCCTTCTTAAGATAATTTACTGCAGAGTTATGCATGAAGAGTTACTGCAGAGTTTACCCCCACCCCTAAGGGGCGGTAGTGTGGAATTTCACAAAATCACTTTGTAGTGTGTGTGGAATATGCATAAGCAGTCCACACATCAAAAATTGCCATTCTAAGATTATTTGGAACAGAGTTACGCATGCAAACATGTTTTTTAATCTCCCCCCCAACCCTCAAGAGGGGAGATGGCACGGAATTTCAAATAATCTCTTTGTAGTTTGTGTGTGTTGAATACACATAACCAATCGACATATCAAAAAATCACTTTCATGAGATAATTTCATAGCTGCTGTTTTTAATCTTTTAAATCAAAATTCACATTGGTGTTTTTAAATGGAATATGTTATATACATTTTTGACGATTAGTATTACTAAAATCAGCTATAAAATTTTTCCAGTCTGAAGTCCCCGCCAAAAACAGTAGACTTGGTATCTATGTACTTTGGAGCAGTTACACTTTAAAAGGTGCTTTTGCCCCCTACTCAACACCCTTAAAAGGAGGAAAGGGGAAATTTCACAAAATACCTTCATAGTGTGTGTTGGAAACTCATAACCAGCCCGCACATAAAAAATCACCTAAGATAGTTCGGAGCAGATTTGCACTTGGAAATATGTTTTCTCCTCTCCAACCCCCAAGGGAGATAGTGTGGAATTTTACAAAATCTCTTTGTAGTATATGTCTTGAGAACACATAGTCAATCGACATGTTAAAAAATCACTACCCTGAGATAATTTGGAGCGGAGTTACTCTTATAAACATATTTTTGCCTCCCTATCCACCTGCAAAGGAGAGAGGAAGAAATTGCGTACAAATCCCTTTACAGTGCGTGTTGGGAAGGCATAAACAACCGGCACATAAAATTAATCTTGCTGAGATAATTTGAAGCAAAGTTATGCTTGGAAACAGGTTTATTGCCCCCCCTCCCCCCCCCCCAGTTGGGAACTTTCGCAAAATCCCATTACAATAGGTGTCAGGCACACATAAATAAGCCACACACTAAAATTTGTGATTCTATATATTTCCCCAGACAAATTTAGTGCTAAAAGGGGGACTTGAATTTGCCCCTTCGTAACTTCTCTCCAAAATCGAAAATTGCAGAAAACCAATAATGATTTTTTGGAAATATCCTCAAGTTGACTCTTAGTGGTTTTCTATATCTTTGTGCTATTATTGGTAGAGTTTAACCCTCGCTTTCCCAAGATGGGTTGACCCCATTTTGAAGTGAAATTTAGTTAAGCCCGCCTCATTCAAGAAGTGCGCTAATTCGTCAGGAGGTAGCAAACATAACCAGTGGAATGTTGCAACTTCTAAATTGTACAAAAAGGTGCTGTGCTGGTGATTTTCGCCAAACATGCCAAGCGGCACCTGAAAGCGATTTTTCTGCAGTAACGCCTTGATGTTGGGAAAGCGAGGCTTAAAAAAATGCGTATTTTCTAAATTTGCCTCCAAAAATCATTTTTACCAACATAACTAAAAATTTCTCAATAATAAAAATTTAATTTTCAAATATCATTTTTTTTTGTCCACATTCAAGTTGTAACAATATAAAAGGCTACAAAAAAGGCCTCTGAATGGAGAATTGTTTGCATGAAATTTTAAAAATGAAAGGTTATATATATATACTAGCAGGCTTTGCCCGCTTCGCTGGTCACTATATTTAAAGGAAACTCTTTTCTATATAGCTTTATTAAAAAAAGAAAAAAAAAAATACTGAAATCGCTCAAAAGCTCGCTTTGAGTTCCCGCTGCCTTTGGCATCGAACTGTTCGTCCTCGCAGTCTCCGGTGCCTGTCCCTATTGCCTGCGACAATAGCTTACCCATGGGCTTCCATTTGGGTGCTTATCATATATGACAGTTTCGATACAGACAGTATCGAAAAATTTGAAGTAGCTTTTTTATATTTGAATACCAATTACATAAGAACAACATTATGCGTGATGTACGTAATATTTGCTTTCAAGTTATTTCCTATATTTATTTGATTTAATCGCTCAACCATAAAATGACAGCAATTTCAAGCCAAATTTAATATTACAATATGCTATGATCGGCTACGTCTATATAGCATGAGACAATTATTATTATTATTTTGTGGTTATATATACTTCATTCTTAGTTAATAGTAGTTGGTATATAGAAAAATAAATTAATTAATATGTAAACCTCATCATGGTACAAACTTAATATAGCTCCCCTTGACGTTATTTGAATTTTGTCACCGTTTTAGACCAAAATATAATTTATGCGATTATTGTTCCTATATCTTTCTATCTCTTTCTCTTTTTCAATACTTTATAATTTAGTTATATTTTTGATGAGCTACTTGGCTTTAAGTGGCTGTCCTAGGCGAAATATGTCCGATGTACTTCAGCATCAAAATTAAAAAATTTGTCCAGTATTATCAATAAGTAAATACCTTTAATATAATGCTGAATTATCTTTTATGCCTAGCGTAATTCATCCGTGCAATATATATACATATACAGTTGAGGTATATAAAAAATGCTATGAAATAAAATTCAGATCATATTACTATTAATATTTTATTTTAATTATAAAGGCGTTATTTTCTCATTCACCAATTTAACATTTAGTAATTTTTATTTTTCGCGTGAAAGTATATTTCATTATGTTGAAAAAAATAAATAAATAAATAAAAATACCTCGTAAACTTTTTTGGCAACAATTAAAAATTTAAATGGCTTGTATTAAGGTAATTACCAGTTTATTATTTTCATATTTTAATTAATTTTAAAAAATCTAATCAAATAGTAGCATATGTCCTATTTCAGATTATTATCTATCTCGGTACCAAATTTTATCCAGATCCTAAATAGTAACATATGTCCTATTCCAGATTATTATCTATCATGGTACCAAATTTTATCCAGATCCATTTAACCATTGTGACGTGATTGAATAACAAACATCCATACATCCAACGGACAACTCACGCCATCTAGGTAGAAAAGTTGTTGAAAGAGTTGGTTAAAAATTAATTAAGAAAGAACTAATTAAGTTACAACTTTCATTAATAGATAAAAACCTATTCGCAGACCTACCGAATGTACATACAAAATTTCATTAAAATAGGTTAAGCCGTTTTGGAGGAGTATGGTAACAAACACTGTGACACGAGAATTTTATATATTAGATATATATATATATATATTAAGATTATATAAATACTTTTAAATGTTTGGACATAGTTCATTTTTACTAAAGCAAGATTATTACTGAAATAAATTGAGTTAAAAATCATTTACATAAAAATAATTAGAAATTTCATTCAAAGGAAGAGATTATAATGCATGCAATTAATCATATTATCAATGTAATCAATCTATACCTGCACAAACATTTGAATTAGTTAAATTTTTAGAAAGTGAGCCTTATTTATTTATTAATCTAAATAAGTAAATATAAGAAAATCAATGTGTTGCTATTTTAAAAATTAATCAATAAATAAAACTGTGCATGCTATACTTAATTTCAGAGTTAGGCAAAGAAAAAAAACTCTGCATTAATCAAAATTAATATTACCTAACAAACATTTTACTTAATTACTTATGTTAGTATTACTTAAGTACATCATTACTTTACCATGGATTACAATTTTTTTTTTCCCTTTACGAAAATGAGACAGAAAGAAAGAATACTTCAGAAGAAATATGTAAAAGTATAAATTAATTTATTTGAATAAAAATAATTTATATTGAATAACGAAAAATATTGAATGATAAAGTTAATAAATTAGTGGAGAAATTTATTATGATACGTTTACATATTGGTAAAAAAAGTTATCTGTAATAAATTTGTATTTTTATTTAGCACATTTTAAACACAAAAGAAAAAAAATTTCTCCTGTAAAATAATCGCTTTTCATTCAATTAAATGTGAAGAAAATTATTGTTTTTTTATTGAACAAAATGTTTTATTTTTATACTATGATACGAATGCAAGTACGGTGGATGTGAATCGATGATTCATTCATTCTTGATTCATTCTGACAGGTTTGATTCAATCAATGATTAAATTCCACATTTTCATATTTTTCCCTTAAAATATGTTGCGCGCCAAGAATTTTCTCGCCAAGGTTCTGAGGAGTAGGCATTTTCCAAATTCGCAGGCCGGATACCGGATAATTACCGGATATCCGTTTCATCCCTAGACGCAATGGAAAAGCAATATGTATGCGAAATATGCTCGAAAGGCTTTTCTGTAAAGAGTAATTTAATTGCACACCTTCGCATTCATACGAAGGAAAAGCCATATGCATGTAAAATGTGTTCGAAATGCTTTTCTCAAATTAGTAACTTAAATACACATCTTCGAACTCACATTAAGGAAAAACCATATGTGTGCGAAATATGTTCCAAAGGATATTCTCAAAGGAATCATCTAAAGGGACATCAACGCATTCACACAAAAGAAAAGCCATTTGTGTGCGAAATATGTTCCAAAGGACATGCTGATAAAAGTCATCTAAAGGAACATCTTCGCATTCACACACAGGAAAAGCCATTTGTGTGCGAAATATGTTCCAAAGGATATTTTCGAAACAGTCTTCTGAAGGTACATCAACACATTCACACGCAAGAAAAGCTATATGTGTGCGAAATATGTTCCAAATGCTTTTCTCACATGAGCGAAATATGTACGAAAGGATTCTCTCAATTGCATAATCTAAAGGCTCATCTTCGCATTCACACAAAGGAAAAGCCATTTGTATGCGAAATATGTTACAAAGGATATTCTCAAAAGTGTATTCTAAAGGAACATCAACACACTCACACAAAGGAAAAACTATATGTGTGTGAAGTATGTTCAAAATGCTTTTCAAAAAAATGTAGTTTACAGGGGCATCTTTGCACTCACACAAATGAAAAGCCGTATGAGTGCGAAATATGTTTGAAAAGATTTTCTCAATTGAAATGTCTAAAAGATCATCTTCGCACTCATACGAAGGAAAAGCCATATGTATGTGAAACATGTTTGAAAGGTTTCTCTCGAATGCATCATCTAAAGGATCATCTTCGCATTCACACGAAAGAAAAGCCATATGTGTGAAATGTGTTCGAAAAGCTTTTCAAGAATGAGTGATTTAAATAAACATCTTCGAACACACATCAAGGAAAAGCCAAATATGTGCGTAATATGTTCCAAAGGACATTCTCAAATGTCATCTAATCGAACATCATCGCATTCACACGAAAGAAAAGCCATATGTGTGCAAAATATGTTTCAACCCTAACAGCATATCTTCACCAGACGACATCCTCAGGATATCCAATGGATGTAAGGACATCCCATGGGCATCCTTAAGTTGTGCTTTGGAAAAGTGTGTTGTTAGGGAAAGGACATTCTCAAAAGGGTCATCTAAAGGAACATCTTCGGACGCGAAATATGTTCCAAAGAACATTTTCAAAAGAGTAACCTAAAAGGACATCTTTGCATTCACACAAGGGAAATGCCATATGTCTGTGAAATATGTTTGAAGTGCTTTTCTTAGATAAGTAGTTTAAGCAGATATCTTCGCACACACACAAAGGAATAGTCGTATCAGTATATTCTAATAGATTTTCTAAAAAGAAAGCCTAAATCCATAAATACACACGCATACGACAGACATATTTATGTGTAAATAATCTCTAATGGATTTTCTCAAGGCAAAAGAATAATCTAAATAGGCATATGCGCCGCGATACATAAAAAATCTTAATATGTGTAAGAAGTATATTTTAATATATATTTCAGAAGTAACTGCTTAATATTCATGGACGTTTTCCACATAGCAGAAAAGCCATATGTATGTGTTATAGCTAGCTTCTTTTAAAAACAGCTATTAAACAGACATCTTCTAACTCACACAGAGAATAAGCCATCAGCATGGGTCTTGGATAAAAGCCCCACTTACGGCGGACAAACTCGAATGTTTCGGAATCGTTTGGTTCGGAATGTCGAGTAGTGTCACTGCATATTTTTTATTCTAATCAGATTTACATGCATCATAGGGTTTTAGGGGAAGGAACAGAAAAAAATGTAGGATTATATACAGACTGAAACGATTGATCGCTGGCAATCGCGCGATCACATATCCGAAATTTGTTATCGCCAGGAAATCATTGGTTAGAATAATAATATATATATGGCTTTATAAATCTATATAAATAAAGCAGAGTTTGTCGGCGGCTGCTCCAATTTTTGATTGGTCTAGATATAACTAGGGTAAGGCTCCTATATACACTGAGCTGAAGAACAACTGGAGCAAATGCTTCCAATACTTTTACACAGTGTTCGTGCGTGCCAGTTTTTCTGCAATCTTTCGCCGACCTTGTATGGCAAGCAACATTTGTTGGGTCATCTATTACTATTAAAATCTTTAAAGAATTAAAATTTTAAATTGTAATGTCATGTTTAGCATATGGTTGTTCGAACTGACATACTTTACACAATTTTACATTGAAATATAAATGTATCAAATGCTTTTTGCCATACAACGCTCGAAAGACAAACCTTCAAAAAACGGCACGCGAAAACTGGTCTAGCATTTCCTCCAGTTGTTCTTCAGCTCAGTGCCTATATATATGAGCTGGTGCATCAGGCATTTTGTTGCCTTAGGGTTGCCACATGTAACCCAGCGCGTTTCTCTGATAAGCAAACAAAATTTTTTTTTTAATCGTCTTACGTTACTTTAGAGTAACTTGTCTTATTTAGTGATGTGAGCGGGGAAAAAACCCGGGTTTAAACCAGGGAATAAACACGGTTTTTTGGGAAGGGAATTTTGAAAGTTTTCAAAAGTTGTGAATTTAGCAATTTTTATTTTTACTAATATTAGAGATGTTCTACGGCATTCCAAAATATTATCTTACATTTAGATGGTTTTATGATCTTTTGATTTTAATATAGTGCTTTCAACGTCTGCAAAATTAAAAATTACTAGTATAAAATTTTATTAATTAACAGACTTATTTTTTGTTATCACCGTGTATTTACATCTTAGTTCTGACTGTATGCACACTGAGTTCAAAGTAACACTTCTTTTTTATGGCAGTCGAAGCTCATCATGTTTTAGTTGTATATCTATGAATGTAAATCTTTAATATTTTATTTTAAAAATAAAACAAAAATATTCCGAAATACCTGTGTTCACTAAAATGATCAATAATATTACACTGAAAAATATTATTTCAAATAAAATTTCAACAATATTAATATTTAAAAAAAAAAAATAATAATAATAAATAAATAAATAATAGCCAAATTGTTAATTATTAGCTAATGAAAATTTTATGTATTGATCCAATATATTCAAAAATTATTGCTGGAATTTTTAATAACCGAAGAACAGATGTTCGATTTTGTTCCTCGTGCTCTGATGATAACAAAATTTCATCAATTTATGTGAAATTTTGTTAAATCAATAAAACAAAATTTCATAATTTTTAAAGTATTTTTATCATTTATTTTTTATAAAAAATTTTATTATGGTATTCATGAATTAAAAAAAAGTAAAAGGAAAAATTCTAAAAGTTATTAAAACAGGCAGACAAAACTCTATAATTTATTATTGTTAATAACGTAAATGTTTAATCTTTTATTATTTTTTGTAAAATAGTCACATAATTTTCGATATCACTTTCATTTATGCAAGTAGAATAAAAATTATATTGAAATAAGTTGTTTGCGCACTTAAAAGAATAAAATTAAATCTAAACATTCAGTATTAGTTTCTTCCCATCAAAGTTTCCAATGCTCCCAAAATTCCCGGTTTAAACCCGAAAATTCCCATGTTTATTCCTCTAAATCAAAATTCCCGGGTTTTTTACATCTCTAGTCATTATATTTCATAATTTTAGCTAAGTAAACTATGATATGGTAGTTAGTTTAGCGATAATACTATAATCATTCAAGAAGTGAATATAAAGTGTTCACAGACCTCCTACAACTGTGTATTTGAGTTTTGGCGACATTTTGTAAAAGAAACAGAAACCGCCCTAACAACACCTTACCCCAGTACATCCATAGGATATCCTCAGAATAAAATGACATCCCGAGAATGTACTGTGAAAGAAATGTGTTTTTAGGAATATTATTGCTTATATTCTTATCTTGACCGGATTAGCTTCAGATCAATATTTCTTAAAATCATTAGGGAAGCGATAACGACGCCAAGCGGGAATGCTGCCCTCTTCGGAGGCAAAAAAAATGGCGGTGATTCGCCGGCCTATTATTTTATTTAAGGGCTCTAAACTAGGGTGCCTAGATTAGAGAGTGACGACAATTTGTCACATCTCCCTATTGGGCAAGCGGGAGAGACTTCTGCCCGCGGCAATTTTGGATTTTCTCTTCATAAAGAGCCGTATTCTCCCTAAACCGGAAAGTGAAACGTAATCGGAATGGACACTAGCCGGAATTGTGTCCAGATCCCGATCCGAATGGAAACTTCTATTCTCCCTTCACTAGATTCCGTATTCGAATTCATTCCGAAGCATTCGAGAGGAAGTGACGCATCTTGTGGTGCTCAAACCAATCAGCAGTTAGAGAAAAATCACATGTATCAGATCTTATTTTTTTTTACCATTTTTTTTTTACCTGCGTGCGTCGTGCGTCTTATCGAGCATAACAAATATATAAGCATAAGGTATTGGTGATGGCTAAAAAAGCTAACACGAAGCAATTTGAGATGCTGTTAGAATTCATAGAAAAAAATCGTGTTCTAATAAAAAATGATGGTCCGAAAGACTTAGTGAAACAGAAGTGGATGGAAATTTGTGACATATTAAACTCTGAACCATCAGGTGTGACAAAATCTTGGGAAAAATGGAAAAAGGTGAATTAATAGCGTTATTTCTTTTACTTTTTCCTTTGTTAAATCGTTTAAAAAAAATATGTATTGTGTAACCTTCTATGTCAGTACTATCAAATTTTGTTTAATGTCAAATCATGGTTTTAGCTATTTTTATTTTGATTGGAAATCTGCTTTCCATAGAAAGAGTTAGGCTCTGTTATAAATTTAATAAGTTTACTTGGTAATATTTCAATGCTTTTGGCGAAATGAAGCAGAATATTATATTTTATTACATATAAATGTTTAGTGTTGTTTGATATAAATTTAGATGAAAAATTGTTTATGGTTCTAATTGATACATACTGATTCTAAATCAGTAAGTATTGCTTTCTTGAGATAAAAGAAGTTTATAATATCATTATAAATTACAGAGACCAGCTGAAAGTTTTTAAAACTGTTTCTAAATAATGATAATTTTGTATTGGTTACTAATGTTAGTTTCATTTAATTCAGGGGCTACCCCTGAATTCAGGGTTTTTGAAATTTTTGCTGTTTCTGATTTTCATGTAAATTATTTTGTTTTTATAGAAATTTCTTATTTTGAATGTTTAATTTGCCTTATAATGTAAGAACTCTCCAAATATCATTTAATGCAGGTAGCCATATGATATTTCATTATTAAATCTTCAGTATCTGCATGCAAATATCAGTTTTAAGGGTTTTTGCATGCTAGGTAGTTCCACCCCTGTTAATTATATACAACATTATTTCTTTTTTGTAAGTAATCTAAAAAAATTTAAGTTTGAATGTATTTTTGAAGCAGTGTTTTATTTGATTTAAAAGAAATAGTAAATATTCAAATGTTTTTTCATGGTTCCTGTTTTGATTTTTGTTATGACAAATTTACAATCATAAAATTAATACTATGCACAGTATAAATATCAGAATTTAATACTGTATACTACACATGTTTATTAATCTTATTTCTTTGAAAAAAGCAATATATATTTCAAAATTTAGCTACACTAGCCTTTAATTTTGACTATGCATGGTGGAAAAAGGCAGGTTTAACGCTTATAGGGTAAATCGTATAAACTGGTATGAAAGCTAGAGAAGCAAGAGGTGATAAATTTGGAAGTGTGTTCTTTTCTAAATAATGTAAACAGTTATAGATATGATCATTTATTTTATCTGTTAAAATAGATGAGCAAGTGTCCAGAGGTAAATCTGGGCCCGTTAAAGGACCCTTCACAAAATTTTGTATCCTGAAAAAAGACCCGTCACAAATTTTTTCCCGTTAAAAATAGACCTTTGACGAATCTTTCATTTCGAAAACTAATCTTCCATGGAACGAGTAGGCTGCGTAAAAATATATTCTTTGTAGTATTTCCCCCGAGAAATTTGTATTAAATTTTTTAATTCGTAAAAGGTTTCCATGGATAAATGTGAGTTTAGTTCTATACAAATTAACCATCATTGGGTAAAATGAAACCTTAATTGTAATTTTTATTTTGCAAAATAAATTTTTCACTATTTCACACAAGAAGGACCCTAGTTAAAAATTTTGGAAGAACTTTATTTTCACATTTAGTTTAGATATGAAAAATTATGTGTTGAATTTTCCAGAATTTCACTAAAACAGGTCCCTGCCTGAAAAGTCTGGACAAACCCCTGATGAGATAAAATTAGGGTGTTTTGCTTTCAAAGACATAATTAATTATTCCGAGATTACAAATTAATGTTAAAGGAAGTTCATTTTTACTGAATTTCGGAATCTTCTTGAAATTATGTTCCTATATTTGTATTAAAAAAAATTCCTATATTTTCCTATTTGATTGCTTTGTCCCCCTGTAATTGAAGTTGTTCCAGAAAAATAGTTTACTTAAGTGCTTTTTTTTTTTTTTTTTTTGCTTAACAAGAGTTTCCAAGATTGGAAAGGATATGTGAAAAAGAAAGCCAGCAAGTTAAGAGAGTCACGTACTCAGACTGGAGGGGGTCCTCCAGATGAAGAACAACTTACATCGATAGAAGAAAGGTTGTTAGCTTTATCCGGAAAAGTGTCTGCTGAAGGCAGTGATTCTGTTAATGAATCTCTGATTATTATTAATGATTCAGAACTTGTAAGTATCTAGTATATCTGATTTCATTGGTAACTTGTTATTCTTGTAATAGTTGTATTCTTTACATTGCATATGAATTCATTGGAGCAATTTAAAATATTTGATCCCTCATCTATTCTAAATGAATTAAAATAGTTAATTACATGTTTTGGTGCTTGTTAATAGTTTGTCTTGAAAATTTTCAGTTACATTTTTTGAAGGATTTTGCAAATTTTACTGTAAAACAATGTTTTATTGGAGATATTAAAAAAAAAAAAAAAAACTATGTGAGAAAAATTCTCACCCTTAGTTCAGATATATATATATCATTATATTTACTTTTTTTAGATATATAATGTATTTTTGCAATTAATCAGCAAAATACATAATTTTCTTATCCTTTTTTTTTTTTTTTTTTTTTTTTTTTTAAATTCATTTTGTGAACAGCCATCTGTTTAATTTTTCTGATTTTTGTGAAAGGTTTTTCATTTTATGTATAAGCTATTTTCGTGCCAAAAATTTTAGTAATTTAGTCACAGAAGATTGCACAAATTTCTTACAATGTTAAAAATTTTATGCTAAAAAATACTTACAGCATGTGAAATTTTACAATTTTTTGCTTTAGTGGGAATTTTGTTAAAAGCATGACTTGTACATTTTAATAATTTCATTACCCACATATTATTCACATACTACAACTAATTAATTTTAATATATGTAATAAAATTTGTAGACGCAAGTGGAATAGCAAAAAGATACAGTCAATAAAGAGTTCTTTTTTTTTTTTTTTTTTTTGTGGGGTGGGGATGGAGGAGCGTTAGATCCTTCAATGTTTGCAGATATAAGGCATGTTAAATTTAACATTTACTCTAAAATAATATTTAATTTTCTAATTTTCTTCATCTGATTGTATTTTGTAATATCATTTACATCAATTCAATGAAAAGTCATAACATGAAATGATTTTTATTAATTTATAAAACATTGTAATCAGGGTTATTGATTTTTTTTATTTAAATCGGATTTTTTATTTAAATTTAAATCAAGATTTATTTGATTTTCATGATTTTTATTATATATTCATACATTATTGTACAACATTTGTATTTTATTATGTGTATGTGTGTGTATATAAATGCAAAATATCAATCATTTTA
This sequence comes from Salticus scenicus, assembly GCA_963930645.1. Classification (NCBI taxonomy): domain Eukaryota; kingdom Metazoa; phylum Arthropoda; class Arachnida; order Araneae; family Salticidae; genus Salticus; species Salticus scenicus. The sequence goes on along the minus strand of CAWVNO010002990.1, from coordinate 52,734 downwards.
CTTAAATTATAAAAAATATAAATAATATTGTATTCCTATAGAAAAAATCCATGTAAGCATTCATTACAAATACTTTTATTCAACATTTTATCTTCATAAAGAAATAATTTTATAACAATCATATGTGGTAGTATAATTCACTCAACTTGAGGCTTTGACTTTGTAGCTACAATAATGTATTGAAATAAAGTAAAATCTCTTATCCATGGTATTGAACATATGAAATAATTTTGGAAAAGGATAATTTAATAGGAAAAATGAAATATAACTGAAGCAATGTATTAAGAGAAAGGAATTTTCACTCATAGTTTCTAATCAAAATAAAAAGAAATAAGGAATTAAGAAGAAAAAAAATGATATACTAAAAAATTCTTACTTTAACAAATACCATTTGAACCAAGAAAGTTTTTTTACACTTTACCCGTTAACAAAATTCATATTTTTAATTACATTATCATCTTAATACTTTCACTTATTCTTTACCTTTTTTTAAAAAAAAAAAATTCCGTGGGTACAATTCATTAAACAAGCAGTGACAGCAGCCTCAAATTGTATTTAACTGATTATATGTGGTTAAATTAAAAGGTTATGATGTTTTTAAAACTTTTTGGAGCCTTCAGGGCTTTTTAAACAGTATAATGTAAAAAATATGCTTATTTTAAAAATATCCCATGAGCCAATGTTAAATGACATAAACTGGTATGAGATAAATAAACAAGGAAATATTTTCATTTTCAAATATCAATTGCAAGGTGGGCAAAGGTGAACTAGAATGTATATATAATATTAATCAGTGAATTATATACTAAATAAATATTTACAATTCATATACCAGTCGTAAGGCTATGTTTGTATAAATAATTTACCCATTAACGCCCAGCATAATGGCATGTATATTTTTGAGGGTTTCTTGGAATGATTTCTGCTTTTTAGTGACAGTTGATAGCGCATCACTCTGAATTAATTATCATTTCATAATTCATATAGTTATTTTATGGTTTTTCATTCGATGCACATATAGTTGCTTTTTGCACAGATATACTAACTTAAATCAAGTTGAATAATATAAATATTATAATATTTTACTTTCAAGGTCTTTGTCAGCATATAACAGGAAATTAATCAGTTATCTCAAAGTTTTTTTATATGGATAATTTTTCGCTATAACACTAAATGTCCTCAAATGAGGATAGGTTTTTAATTTAAAACTATTAGAAGATTTTTAAATTTATAATATATATATATATATATATATTTATTTATTTATTTCACTCAGTTGTCCATGTTACTTTAAAATTGAAATATTCATCAAAATATATTTTTCAAAATTAATTTGAGCGTTAGCCAGTTAAAATATAATGAATTATTAAAATATATAATAACATGTATAAATAATTAAGAAAGTTAAGATATAATTTATTTTTGTGTTTTTAATGTTGCTCAGTAGAGATGAATCTAAAGTCAAGAAATGAGAAATATAAGCTCATCTAATGAAATATTTTGTTATTTTACAAAATGTATTTTTAAATTTACATAAGAAATAATTAAAAATCTTATTTTTTAAAGTTAGGTAATGAATTACATTCCATTGATTAAAGCTAACTTTTATATTTTAAACAGATTTTTTTTTTTTTTTTCAAAAAAAAAAAAAAAAAAAAAAAAAAAACAATTGAATTATATCAGCACCCTGTAGTAATTAAATATTTACAGAAGTTTTGAATGTCATAAAATTTAATGCATTTTCATTGTTGTGTCCATAAAATAGTCCTTTTATTCTTTTTTTTTTTCAATTAAATATTTTTACAGTAAGAAATGATGTAATTTAGTTTAAGCTTGCTTTATAAAGAATTAGTTTTATGAAAAATTGAAAATGCTCCACCCAACTCACCTTTCATTTATAAACAATGATTATTGTTAGTTTTGCTTATTCAGCAGTTGAAAAATTAGTAAATAAAAATATTTCTAGTGTTAAATTCGGTCACATTTCACATAATCTTAGAGAAACAATTATCTCCCCCTTTTTTTTTTTGTTATTTTTTTGTTTGTTTGTTTGTTTTGATTCATCCGCTTCTCCTCCTTATAAAAAAATTAAAGAAACAAAAAGTTTCAGAAATTTGGAAGTTTCTAGCACAAAGCTACAAAAGCTGTTTTAGAAAATTTATGGAAACAGTAAAAATAAATAAATTTCATAACATTCATTGAATTTTTTTTTTAATAAAATTTAATTTCAAGCTGAGTCATACAAAAATTGATATGAAAAATTATGCAATTGAAAGAACTATTTAACTTTGGGCTTGCTACAAGTAATGAGGTGTGTAGTTTGTTCAAGGCAGCAGAAAAAAGGTGTTGTCATATGTCACGGATGTCAGATTCGGATGTCCGTATTAACTTAATGGGGAGAGCTTTAAAAGGATCAGATTGTTTTTGGGATACCAAAATGTTTTTTTTTTTTTTTTTTTTTTTTTTTCGGCACTAAGCTTTTCTTTATACACTAACTTCCTTTTTTACTGAATTGTAATGTAATGCCTTTTATTCAAAATTGATTCCAAATTTATATTTTACATCCAATTAAATATATTTTTTATATCCAATTATTTTATTCTATCCAAATCCATCTCATTATTTATACTATTATAGAATTGTTGAAAATGTTTTAGAATGGCTGCAGTCCTAACCAGGGCCCGACTTAGACTACCTGCAGCCCCGGGGCAAGCCTATTCTGGGGGGCCCCCTTGCAGTGGCATAAGAGGTCTTTAGGTTGCAGAATTTCTGTATTCGCCTGTAGGGGGCCCCTTCCAGAAGGGGGGCCCAGGGCATTTGCCCCGTATGCCCTGCCGTAAGTCGGGGCCTGGTCCTAACTGTAGCCTGCCTCTTACTAAATCTTAAGTGTGAAATAATATTTTGTATGAAATTTTCATGTCTTCTTATTACTTTATGCTTCTTTGCTTTTCATTGCAGTTTAATGATTATAGTTTAGAAGATGATTTTTCTCAACAAATGAATTCAGAAATTCTTCAGACTCCAACATCACATGAGACGGAACAGTTTGATAAGCAGTGTAAGTTTAACTGTTTAATATATTTTATTAGTGCTGGGTTGTGAATATTCAGCTATTCACTGTTTATTTTGTTGTAGCTAATAAAATTTCAAAGTTTTTTTTTTTTTTTTTTTCTTTTTTTTTTTTTCTGTTTCACATACTCATGTAATTATCTTCTAAAAGATCAGTAGTTTTGTTTATGAAAAATTATTCAATTGTTTGAATTTATAAAAAAGAATCTCTGAAAAGTAAATAGTAAAAAAAAAAAAAAATTGGACATGGAAATGCATATTAATACTTTTTTTTTTTTTTTTTTAATCAGACTTATCTAGATCTGATTTTTTTGTTGTTTAATGTGCATAATAATGATGATCAATGTGATACGATGTTTCGTGTTTCTATTTTAATGTGATTTAGGATTGTAATTTGTCAACTGCAGATATATATATATGTATGTATGTATATTAAACTACTTTTAGATAACTACTTTTTCCTTTAACTCAAAAAAAAAGTGCAATTAAAATATTAGGATTCTTATAACATTTTTGTGTATTTGTCTTGTGTAATACAATATTCCTATTGAGTGAAAGGCAAAGCAGTGACTAAACGGGCAAGAGCCCCTGGTGCAGGGTTTCCAGTAATTTTAAGCCGGATATCCGGAGGAGAAAATTCAAGCTTATATCCTCTCCCCGTGATTGTTTAGAAAGAAATGCTGTAGCAGTTCCTATGAAAGAACTCTTTTTAAAGTGGTGCCACAGTCAGCCCTGATTAATGTTTAGAAGTTTCTAATAACAAAATCCTACAATAAAAGAATTTTATAAAAATTGTTTAATTACACTGCTTTGGGAAAAAAAAAAAATATATATATATATATATATATATCTGATACCATTCTTGCAGTTTTTTATGTGAAATATGACCTCCTGAATTCGAATATAACTCCCATTTTAACCAGTCATCCACTGTTTTCTAGATACCATACACCATCCCCTCCCTCATTTTCTTTCCCTGTTCGATAATTTTATGACCATGAATTCGATTTTAAGAATGCAAAATAACACCTAAAAACAAAAAAATATAAAGTTTCAAAAAAACATTAATAACAGATTAAAAAATATATAAAATATGTAATGCATACTTTCAGTGTCAAATCCCCCCCCCCCAATCCAAAAAAAAAAAAAAAAAAAAAAAAAAATCCCTTGCCATAAGTGTCTATGTTTCAGAATTTTCCAATTCTGTAGCCCCTCAGAAGATATTTAACGGTTAAAATATTCCTCCCCCTCCTAAGAATCAAATTTATAGCCATAAAAAGCACCGAAAAAGATAAAAGTAGGGGGGGCATTCCTAAAGAAGTCAGGAAGTCATTTTACATAAGAATATGTTGAAATGGTGTCTGAGGGGATTTTCATGCCGAGCAGTGTCAACAGATTAAATTAATTTCATTATGAATCTGCAAATAATAATTTCTTCATTTTAAATAGGTTCTAGGGAAAAATTTGGTAAACAGTGTGTGACGATTACAGAAAAGCTGTCCAATACCCTTATCGAATCCCAAGCCAGCAGTGTCGCTGTACAACAGAGGATAGCAGATGCTGAAGAAATAAAAGCAGCAGTAAAAAAAGAAGAATTAGAAATGAAGAAAATGAAGTTAATTAATAAAGAGAATGAAATATCTGTGAAAGTGCAGAGAATGTATTTGGACAAAAAACTTGAAAAATTAAAACGTCAAAAATTTGTCTATAAACAAAGAATGAACAGATTACAATATTTTTAAATAAATTTAATGTATCTTAACTTTGTTTTTTTTATTACTGTCTTAAGTTCTACTTTACATTAAATGAAATAAATATAATGTACATGAAATTTTATTAATCAATGCAACATTTCCTTTTTCTGCATTTCTAAGTTTATTGTTGATTTTTTTAAAGCATATGCATTATTAAAATTGGAAGTTTCTTTTTATACATTTACAGCAAACTCTTGATTATCTAAATGATTTTGCGTTTAAATATGTACAGTCGTGAAACTTTTCAAAGGTGAACCCTGAATTCAGAATTTAAAAAAATTCTATGAATCAAAATTCATTAACTAATTTAATAAATAAATGATGTGATGAGGAAATTTTTAAAAATTCTTATCAGCCAGCAATATATATATATATGTGTGTGTGGAGTATTTATTAATGCGTCATCTTCAGATGAGAGTGAATGTTTATGAATCTTATTTGTAAATTGACATAACGAAAAATTGCATATACAAATGATAAATAATAGTATGTATACAATTAAGCATATTAAAAATTCTTTAAAAATAATAAATTTTATATTAAAAAAAAAAAAAATGAATTTTTTTTTTTTTTCCTTTCTCATTTTATTATTAAAAAAATATAAATTAAACGTATTACGTTATTACTTAGTTTGGGAATTCAAAGATAAGTGAACTTTTAAAATTATATTGAATGCTGAAATTTTCAGTGATAATGTTTAGCATTCAAATACAGTATTTTAAAAAACATATCAATGAATCCACAAAGCAGACATGCCAAGTCTCCTGCTTTTTGCTTGTTTTTCTGTGCTCCTGCTTTTCCACTCATTTCTCCTGCTTTTCTGATGTAATTTTTATCTATCCCTTTTAGCATAATTTATGCTTAAAATTTGTGGAATTGGGCAAAAAAAATGTGAAAGAAAATTGAAAGTTATCTTGCCCTGCAATTTATCAAGTTCAGTTTGAATGTGAATTACTATACAATTCTTTGAAACTAATTTTTGCTAAGAATAAATTTTTAACTTTCATTTTTGCATAATAAAAAATGTCTCATTATCAAATGAGACATTTTTTTTTAAATACCATAACTATTGAAAACTTAAAGAATTCAAATTTCATTAGAATATAGCTAATATTTTCATTTCTTTATTACCTTTTCTTTTACAAAGATAATTAAGATTCTTATTGTTTTATATTAGGAGCAAAATTATCAAATCTGTCTATTTTGACTTAAATATTAAACAACTGATGTCTGAGAGTTTTTTTTTTGATAGTTTGTTTTACTGCAAGAAACATATATTATTCATTTAATTTTAATACTGATGTTTTGTAAATACCTCCTCAGCTTATAAAGCTTTACTTAAAATTAAATTTGAATTATTTTACTCATTTTTCTTACAAACTTTCTTGTTGGAAAAAGTCACGTGATTTCTGTTAAAATCTCCTTCTTTTTTGTCATTAGAAGTTGGCATCTCTGCACAAAGTAATATCCAGATATTTCAGAATATATTGTTAAACTTATAAAAATGTAAAATCGGTATATAAAATTAATTATATACGAGATTTTTTAAAAAGTAATGGACATTTATTTATCTTTATTTACATACAGTTTGAGAAATTTTAATGTATTATTTAATATTGCATTTTAATGCATTTAATATTTGATTTCAATGCGTATAAATGCAAATTTTTCATACCTTTAAGACATTAATTCACAAAAGAGCGATATACTGTCCATTATCCTCTTTATTAAATATAATTTCCAATTGCATTATGTAATTCATATTGAAAATTTATTTCAACTAATTGTGCAATACCTAAAAAAATTTATCATACAACAATAAAACATGATAGTTATTGTAACCCAAAATGAAGACATTCTGCAATATTGCACAATAACTTTATTATTTGGGATAAAATACTTATGGCACCTTTTAATTATCAGTCAGTATATATCGTAGTATCCCGATTATAAACTCCCATTTTTCAAAATTTAAAATAAGACTTATAAATTTTAAAGGTTAAATAAGAAATAAACTGGAAAAATTTCACATAGCTTTGCTAGTCTAAAAGTATATTATATTTATTTAAATTTTAACATTTTCATGTGTTTTTCATCTAATTTTTGATAATTTTTTTTATTAATTACGGGAAAAATGTAAAAAAAAAAAAAAAAAAAAAAAACGGAAAACTTTTTTTGCAACAATTAAATTTAAAACAAATATTTAAATGGCTGATTAATGGTTGATATTTTAATATCTCCACAACTAATTAAAATTTATACAGGTAGCAGTTTCTCTCTCTTTTTTTTTTTTTTTTTTTTTAAGGGTTTTGTTGGATGTAGAATTAAAACAACAGGAAAACATGCTTTTATAATTCTAATAAAATTTCATTATATTTGATGGGATGTAACCATGTTAAAACACTTTTAAGAAATACCGACCATAGACCGTAATAGTAAGAAATTCTTTTATGTATCCCGGGAAAGTAGCCACAGCCCCTATCCCTCTTCGAAAGAGACTATTTTCAATATTAAAGTTTTCCACAAACGATATAATTGGTTAATACATAGATGATTATAATCTTAAAAATAATTTAATTTGTTTCTTTGCTATTTTGTACTTAACTTGGAAATATCTTATTTAACATTTCTATACTAGGTTAAAAAAAAAAAAAAAAAAAAAAAAAATGTAGATAGAATGTTTTTATCAATTTATGTCCTCAAGTTCTTTCAAAACAAAGCTTTGATTTCTATATAACATTTTATTTGCAATATCAACATGTCATTTTTCAATCCATTAATTTAAAAAATCAAATTTACATACTTAATTATTTAATAATTTTATATTCTTATTTTAATTTTGTAAAAAAAAAAAAAAAAATAAATAAAAAAAAAAAAATATTACTTGGTAATAGAAATTCCAGATGAAAAAAATGTATAATTAAATTTTACTTCCACATAGAAAAGTTATTTATTTTTCACAAAAGTATTATCTTTAATAATATAAATGTGACATATATGTGTGACTGTATATATATATATATATATATATAATCAATTTGATAAATATGCAGAAATTTAAAGAGAAATAATAAAAATGTTGAGTGACTCCAGTCGACTTTCTGAACATGAAAGTAATTCACTGTTGTTTAAATAAAATAACGTAAGAGAAGTCAGTAAATAAATAAACGAGAAAATTATAATTGGTGTTTGATTATTTGCTCCCAAATAATACATTGTTTAATGGAACGGAATGCATCCAAATTCTTTTGTGTATCTCTGTAAAAGAACTAATAGTGTTAGATTCACCAAAATGTACAGATATACTTATAATTTGTATATGAATTCAAATCTCAATCAAATGAGGCATCATACGCCATCACATTTTAAATAAATTCAGACTATAGGCCATAATATTACAGAATTTTTCGTTATTTCCCTGTAAAAAAAAAAAAAAAAAAAACTGTAAATGGTAGATTCACCAAAATAAATCTATAAGATTCATTCGACAGTCACTGATAACATGTTTATAAAAGTTTCAGCTGAACTGAATGAGGCATTCAGATGCCATCACACTTTAAATTATTTGACCCCATAGAAGTATAATGATAAAGAATTTATTTTTGTGTCCAGGTTAAAAAAAAAAATAAAATAAAATGAAACTGTGCTAGATTCTCCAAGATGTATACAGTTTGTAAACAGTATGTATACAGTATACAGTATGATATATTTGATGTATACAGTAATCAGCTTTCAGGCTTTTTGAGTGTAAGCCATTTTCACCCCTGATTACATGCAAATTTTGCAGACAGATTATGAAATTTTAAAAGCCGTTCGCAGGCAGCTATGAAACTTTCTGCCACTAGGATTACTAGTTAAAAAAAATATTGGTCACCAATGGCGACCGTATTTCACGAGCTCTCACATACACTTAATGATAAAGAATTGTTTTATATATATGGAAAGAATAAAGGTAATTTTTAATTTAGTACTCGCAAATAATTAATAGTGGACAAAACAGTATTTTGTCCGGGACGGTTTTACCCTGATTTTAAGCATCTTTATAATGTATGTTAATTCTATTAAGTTATATGCAGCATAAATGCATTAAAGTGCACGCTTAACAAAAAATTTGTCCATAGGCTGTAATGTAACGAAATTCTTTTGTGTGTCTCTGTAAACGAACCATAAACATTGTATACACCAGTAAAAACTATTCAGCTTATTTTGCATTTAAAAGTAATAATTGTTCCAAATTTAACATCGTTTGGATGACTATGTGACATTGTCAGAACACTTTTGTAAGGTCCTGTATTTTGTAAGGTACATTAATTAGAAAGCTTAAGAGCATATATTTTCTATAAGTTTAAGCATCTTAAGCCATAATGATAAGAAAAATGGGTGAAAGTCTTCTGTCTGAAGGACATAATTCAGTCTTTCAGAAATATCCCAGGATGGAAGCAAGACAGAAAAATCGGGCGACTTTCCGTACTACCTTCGCTATTGTGGTACATAGATTCTTCCCATAGACCGTGATGATAAGAAAAACTTAGGCGTGTCCCTGTACACGAACTACAAATATAATACACACCTAAAACTATACAACTAATTCCGTTGGGCTCATAAATATGGGTACCAAATTGCAAGTCAATGGCGTGAATTTTGCAGCTGCAATCGCGCGACATACAAATTCTACACATAGGCTGTAATACTAAAAAAAACTTTGGCGTGTCCCTGTACACTACAAATGAAATGCACACCCAAAGCTACACAGCTAATTTGGGTTCATGAACATGTGTACCAAATTTCAAGTCAATAGCGTTTTTTTTTGTGTGTGTGGCCACTATCGTGCAACACACAGAAAAGAAGAAAAACAGACACAACCCAAAACTGTTTTGAGACTCAACAGAGGACGTTTTTTTTTTGTGTGTGAGTGGCCACTATCGCGCAACAGACAGAAAGGAAGAAAAACAGACACAACCCGAAACTGTTTTGAGACTCAACAGAGGACCTCCACTGACGTTTCAGCAACAAGTTTGCTTTTTCTGTAGGTAATACAGAATTGTCATATTATTAGATTTTGCCAGAGCAGAGTTCGCAAATTCGTTACATTTACATTTAAAAACCAAATTTATTGCTTTTCTATAAAAAATAATAATAAAATCGTAACTCTGATAATAAGTGAAAAGAAATATGCAAGTTTTGTTCAAAATAAACTACTAGAAAATTTTACAGAAATAGGAGTAAAACATTAAGCTTTTTTTTCCTCCCTCCCATTTTATGAACTACACTAACATCAGAATTAGAGAAAAATGAAAAAAACTTGCTATCTAAATAATCCTTCACTGTTTTCCTAAAACATAAGTTTTTTTTTTGTCAAAAATATACTTTTTTGGTCCCTTTTTGTTTTTTTCCAAAATAGTCACTTTTCATCAGTTTCTTAGTGAAAAGGCTGGCACATCACCACCATTTTTTTTGCCTCCGAAGCGGACAGTATTCTCGCTTGGCGTCCTTATCGCTTCCCTAATGATTTTAAGAAATCTTGATCTGAAGCTAATCTGGTCAAGATAAAGAGCAATAAGCAACAATAATATTCCTAAAAACACATTTTTTTCACAGTACATTCTCAGGAATCAGGATGTCATTTTATTCTGAGGATATCCTATGGATGTACTGGGGTAAGATGTGTTGTTAGGGTGGTTTCTGTTTCTTTTACAAAATGTCGCCAAAATTCAAATACACAGTAATAAAAGGTCTGTGAACAACACTGTATATTCACTTTTTGAATGATTATAGCAGTTTGTCACTATACAAACTTCCATAGCGTAGTTTACTTAGCTAAAATTATGAAATATAATAAAACAAGTTACTCTAAAGTAACGTAAGACGATAAAAAAAAATGTTTGTCGTTTGTTTATCACAGAAACACGCTGGGTACATGTGGCAACCCTAAGGCAACAAAATGCCTCATGCGCCAGCTCATATATATAGGAGACTTACTAGCAATAATTCCTATGGTAAAAGGTACATTTAATACTGCTTTTAGGGTTTCCACTCAATTTCAAAAATAAAATTCCAATTACAAAATCTACATTTTCCCCTGACTTTTAAAGATTTTCTCTGACCCGTTGTGCTTTGTTAAATAAATCCTTATCAAGTTATGTTCTTAGTCGAAGAACATGAATCAAAAAAGATTTATTTAACAAAACAGTATTATTATTTTAAAAATATACACAGGAATTATTGCTAGCGCTCTAATTTTGCTGCTAACTAAGTATCATGGGTTCTCACCAATAACCAGTTAATAGAATGTTCTGTGGCACCATCTACTGGAATTTTCAGAAATTAAATTACCTATTGAAATACACATACAATTTTATATTGTTAAAAGCTACAAACTTAAACCATTAATATGATCGGATTTACTGTTCAAAATATTTTAGTAGGATTTTTAATTTTTTTTTTTTTTTTCTTACAACTAGTACTTGTACCATGTATATTTTTTAAAAGTTGTTTCCAAATATAATGCACCAGAATGTCTGATCTCTTAAGAAAGTAATAAAATTTCTTAAGTCTTTAAATATAATGTAGTAGGAGAGACAATAGCTAAATCATTGTTCATTTTTACTTAATATAGAGAAAGTATTGGATTCATGAAAATTTTCGACCTCCGTTTTTTGATGGATTTACACATTTTGGGATGTCCTGAACACGAATTGATAGTTTTTAGAAAATGTCTGTGTGTGTGTATCTCAAATTCTGTGTCCACTGTATCTCACGAAGCAATGAATAAAATTTAACCGAACTTGGTATTTAATTGCACCCTGACATAAACTGGTGCCGATTAGATTTGGGGATCAATCACTCAATAGGTGGTGCTGTCATCACATTTTTTGTAAACTTTTAACATGGCAGTACAGGGCAAAAATTTCATATAAATGTGCATAATGAGAGTTATTTTAAACTTGTGATTGTAAAATTAACATGAAATATTGATAATAGTAGTAGTTAATTAGGAAAAAAATCCTGTGCATCCCCATGGGAGGAGGGGGGGGGGAGAATTTTTAAGATGGGTATCTTTTGAAAGGTCTTGTCAATACCTTTAAAACGAATGGTTTAATTGTAAATCTGTGATAATTTAAAACTAAGTTATTGATTTTTTTTTTTTGCTTTTAACAAGAAAAAAAAAAAAAACTTAGAAAAATCATACTTTTTTTTTTTTTTTTTTTTTAAAAAATATTGTTACCAAGTGAATTTGTATAGCAAAATATAGAAGAAAGTCTTGTGGTGGCCACAACATACTAGTTTATTTATTAGTTAAGTGAAAATTGAAATTTAAGAAATCCAAAATTGCGAACAAGTACTGTTTTGTAATTTATGGTAAATGGGGAGAGGGAGAACTATATTATTGGATGAATGAATCATTATTTATTTTTTTACTGAAAATCCAATTGTATATTAACTTTAAAAGTAGAAAGTAACAACTATTGTAATTTGTTTTTGGAATAAAAAAAAAAATCAGATTTGTATGGTGATTTTTGTGATTGTGTGGGGGATAAAAAAAAAAAAAAAAAAAAAAAAAAAAAAGGAAAAATTTCAGAAATATTCACAAAACTCTGAATAAAATCCGTTAAATGCAGTAAACTCGCAGAAATTTCACATTCCAGATTTAGTGGCAAATTTATAATATTCAGTAACAAATTTCGAATATTTGTTGGGTATATCAAGAAGAAACAGGCAACAAATATTCCAAAGCTACCATCAAAATTTACCGTTCATTTCCAGTACCTACATCATGTGATATGTTGAAAACTAAAAAGCTACTATTCAAAAGGAAATGAAAAATCATCTACAGACGTTTGTCTCAGATTTCTTGAATGATAAAAGAATTAATGAAGTGATGCTACTAAAATTTCAAAATTTAAAATTATTTAGTTTCCTCAGTAAAGGGTTTGCACCCCTGAATTAAAGAGAATCGCCCTTTTAATTTAATACCGAATTTGTAATGATCAGAATTGACTCATTGATTGACATTAGTTAATGATTTAATTAATGTCCCTGGAACTAATTAAGATATTTAAATTATCCTGTCAGGAAGGCCTCGAAGCATAACTATGTCAAATTTTGTGCTTCTACATTCAGTGGGGGATAAATGTTTGGATACACAGACCAACACCTTTTATTATTATAAATTGGTTTAAGAAATTTAATTCATGCGACACTCAACTGAACGTGCAATATGAGTTAAAATAAAAGACTGACAAAAATCATAATTTATGTCAAATTATTGTTTTAATTATTTTTTCAATAAAACAGATACAAAATTATACAAATCTTTACACAAACATTTATTTTGCACACAGGAAATTACAAATAAAATAAATCATACAGTTTGCACTGTTAATGTAACATTTAAAAAATAAATTTAAGTAATTTCATTATTTAAAACAAAATTGTATATATAAGTTAATACATAAAAGTAACAATCCCCAAAATCTATATTGATAGAATTATTGCATCAGATTTATGCTGATCTTTTGTTTTTAGAGATGGAACAAATGCTTTCGATATTTCTGATGTTAGATTCATTGAACATTTTCGATTATAAAAAAAAGCAGCTTTCTTTTTAATTGAAAGTTTGCAGGGAGTTTTGCAACTGAAGTCTTATGTAAAAAAACTTTGTCTTCTGAATCAAAGGTAATACTTAATAAAGGTAAAATGCAAAAATCGGCAATCAAATATGAAAATAGAAATCTAAAAGAAACTACAATGCAAACAACAATTTAAATTAAATATAGATATAAATTTCAAAAATTAAACAAACTGATTAAAATTAATTTTAAAAAATATACAACCTATAATTAAACTGCATGTCTTGTTTGTCCAAAACACTTACACTGGGGCACCCCAGCTTTTTCAATGGCAAACAGCACAGTGCTTGAAGTCGATCGAAACTCATGTTTTCCTTGGCTACCACTACTCTAAAACATTTGGTTACAAAGTTCACTCTAAAATCCGTTTCGAGTGACTTCAAGCACTGTGTTGTTTGCCGTTGAAAAAGCTGGGGCACCCCAGTGAAAGCGTCTCGGACAAAGACGACATGGAGTTTAATTAAAGGTTGTATATTTTTTATAATTAAGTTAATTTTAGTGCTTCATGAAATATGTTTTGAATGATAGAAATTTATGAAAATCTAGTGGCAATCAAATTGCTTCTAATTCTTTCTCCTATTCTCCTTAATTGAGAATCTGGTTGTTGGTGTAATATTGGACCCCATGGATGAGCTGGTGCATTTTGCTCCTCAGGGGGGTCTGGTACATTAAAATGGAGACAAATATTGTGCAGGACACAACAGGCGTTTATAATAGGCCCTGCAGTTTCTGGACTGTAATGTAATTCTCGTGCTTTCATCAAACATCTGAATCTGTTTTTTAAAAGATCATTACACCTTTCAATGATGTTTCTGGTCTTATTAAAACACCTGTTATATCTCTCTTCTGCTTCGTTGTGTGCATCTTGTACAGGTGTCAGCAACCAAGGCTCTAACGGGTACCCTGCATCACCTAAAAAATAATAAAAGAGAATATAATTTTTCCCTCTTTAGTTCTTAGTATTTTTTATCGTAAAGTTTTATCATTTTGAGTCACAACACTGTTTTTGTCCATTTAAGTGCTTACAAGATGTTTCTAAATTTTTACTGTCTTCTATGTATATATAAGAACTATTGGTTCAGTAAAAATTTTTGAACTCCAGTTTTCAATGGATTTGCATGTTTTGAGATATCCTGAACATGAGTTGACTATTTTTAGAAAATTTGTCTGTGTGTGTATCACGAATTTTGTGGATGATGTATTTCACGAACTAATAAATGAAATTTAATCAAACTTGATATTTAATTGGACCCTGACATAAACTGATGCTGTTTAGACTTTGAGATCAATTGCTCAACAGGTTCGCTGTAATCCGATTTCTTCTAAATTTTTAAAAATTTTAGAAAAAGAAAATGGGATTACAGTGACAAAATTTCATTATCAAGCATTATATAAATTTATATGAAATTGACAAAAAAAGAAAAAAAAATCATGATTTTTTTTTTTTTTTTTTTTTTTTTTTTTAACAGGAATGTTTGTAAAATAATTCTGAATTGCTGATAATAGTAGTAGTAAACTAAGAAAAAAATTGTGCATGTGAGAGCAATGCTTCAGCCCCTAGGGGTCAGGGAAACTTTTCAACTTTTTTTTTCCTTTTATAAAGCATAACTTAAAAAAATTGAATGTAAAAAAAAAATAATAATAATAATAATAATAAAATAGTATATTTATCTGTACTGATAAGTATAAAGGATTTAAGTCCAAAAATGTCGCTTTTGAATTAAGTACATAGTCAGACTCAGAAAAACATTCTCCATCGATTGGTATAAAGGATTTAAATCCATGTCATTTAGTCTTTGAGAAAAATCTATTGGTAAAAAAAAAATTCAAGTTAGAAATTTAGCATTAATCTATGGTATAAAATATTTAATTCAATTTTTTCCCTTTATTAAATAAAAATAGACAATCACTGAACGACATAAAGGGTATAAATCAACCTAATCCCTATTTCCTAATCGATTCTTGTGATTAGTTTTTAGTTAGTTTAACTTTATTTTTCATCTCCTAAAATATCAAGAATATGGACTTAAATCCCTTATACATATCAGTACAGTTATAATAGCTCTTATTATTAAAAAGGACATAAAATTTGCTAATAACAGTTAATGATATTTATAATAAATTAAAGATATCCATTAATGACAACTATTAATTATATATACCATATATTTTATTTAAATGACTAATATTCCTTAACTAAAACATTAGAAGGTGAAATATAAAAAATCTAATTAACAATTTATCAAGATGTGAATTTGGGCTGTAAAAAGGTTAATGTAAAAAATTTTTAACGAGTATTTCAAATATTTAGAACACAATGCTTGAATATTGATAATCATTTATTATTAAATATTTCAATAGGCATATCTAAAAATGTTTACCTAGAAGCCATGAGCCAGGTTCATGATACTGTACAAGAGCACGTCTAATATCTGATGATTTCCAAATAAACGAATCATGCGTGCTCCCTGGATATCTACAATTAACATTCAGGATCTTCATATTTGAGTCACATATCTAAACACAATAGTAGTTATCAATATATATATTTTAAAATTAGAATAGATAAAAAATCTAAAATTTAAAAATGCTAAAGTAAAATCTAATAACATTATTACCAATTGTACATTCTTTGAAAAGTTCCCTTTTCTACTGACATAAATAAAGGCAGGGGCATCCGCACAATCTGAAGGTGTTATTATGTGGATGTGTGTACAATCTATACATCCAATGACACCAGGAAAATTAAATTTATTCTGAAAACCAGCTTTCATAGACATTAATGAGTGCCGGTCCAATCTGAAATGCACCCATCTAGCCATCAGTTTCTGGCAAATTAATGCTGATACCTGTCTAATTGACCTGCTGGCTGATGGCTGACTGATAGCTATTGTTTCATGACTTGAAACAGACTTTTGGTAGCTACCAGTCCCATAAAAATTTAAAGCACAAAGAACCTAAAAAAAAAAGAAAAAAAAATGAATAATATTTTATGCATATTTGATATTTTATCAGAAAATAGAAAAAGCATGTTTTATGATAAAAAAACACATTTGTGCAATATTTCCGAAAAAATCCTAAATATTAAAGTTTATTATACAAAAGATGTAACTAAAAAAAAAAAAAAAAAAATTCTAGGGTTTAACAACCACACAAATTTCATTACCCATTTTTAAACATATAATAAACTTCTTTAATGTAGGTGAAATTTCTTTTTTGACCACACAAACAAATCAGACACCTTACAAAGTACACATATAAAGATGATAGTTTGTGTAAAAAGTACTGAACAGAAATCCATTAAAAAAAAGAGAGAGGGAGAGACATAACAGCTTATATTTAAATGAAACAAAATAATTTCAATATTATTTATTGAAAATATTTAACATAACATTTGTCTGTTTGTTAGTAAATAAATTAAAATATTAATGCTGTCTATTTAACCATATACTCACAGCAGAAATCAAATAAAGTACTTCTTTTCATAATTTTATTATTATTATTATTAACTAATTAACATGAACAATGTTGAACAGCATTATATGTATTGAACAATAACGTAATTTTCCTCACATTTACCTCTATAATTACAATACATATATGCATATTATTGACGGGGCACCATATCTGAACAGGCCTAGAGTGCAATCTTACTTAAATCCACCTCTGCACAGGGTTTGCACTAGAATAAAAAAATATTGAATGGGATTCTCTCACTACAACAAAAAAATTAAATGGGATTTTTTTAATTTAAGTGAGAAATTACAAAATTTATATTTTGCAAATTTGTTTTTAGATCATTTTATTTGTAAATTAAACAATAATAAATGAAACAAAAAAAAAAAAAAAAAAAAAAATTCCCATGCATTAACTATCAACACAGAAATGACATTTATTTACAATGCTACTTTTTTTCTTCCTCCTCTTCTGTTATGCAAGAAATATGATACTAGCTAGTTTTTTAACAAAATTTATTATTTATGAAATTTACAGCATCTGATCAAGGAAAAAATCATTCATTACATGCTACTTTTTTGACTGTAATCAACACACTATTTAATTTTCTACACTCACAAAGGGGTGTAAAACATTTAAATGAATAGAACTACTGAATGGAACAATTTAATTTTCAACAACTTATTATCTCATGAAATGTAATCAGTGAGTAGTAGTTGTTGAAGTAATTCATCTGGCATGTAAAAATAAATTATTAAATAAATTTATATTGTATAGAGCAGAAATATACACAAGTAACAAATCAAAGTCATATTAAAAAAAAAAAAAACTCCAAAGCTAGTATTCAATTTAATACACATTTTTCTTTAAATTAAGAAAAAGTGTGTTTGTAGAAAAGTGCTAGATATCTCAATCAATTTCTGCAAAGTTTGCATTTGTTTTTAAAACACAAAAACTTGTAATTATCAGTTCAAAAATCTTCTACATTTAGAATAAATCTTAAAAATATTACTAAATATTACCTTTAATTCTAGAGACAAAGCTGTTTTTACATACGATTTGGGTTGTAAGAACTCCCGCAAACTTTCAATTAAAAAGAAAGCTGCTTTCTTTGATAATCGAAAATGTTCAATGAATTTAACATCAGAAATATCGAAAGCATTTACTCGATCTCGAAAAACACGAGATCAGCGTAAATCTGATGAGACAATTCTATCATAAACTTCTAATAATAATAAAACGTCGGCCATTTTGGTCTTTCCACACACAATATTCCGATTCAGAATACTATTCCGGCTGCTCTGAGCTGTCGGAAGAAGATGGAGATTTATTCCGTATATTCGAAAAGCCTAAATTCCGGTTTTTGATGGGAGAATAACTCTTCTTCGGATTCCCATTCGAAATCTCCCCATTCCGCATGAAATTCCGATTCCGAAGGAGGGGAGAATACGGCCCTTTGTGTTGTAATGGAAATACAAATAACAGTCACTGTTATATTAAGAGCAGAAAAAGAGCAATTCATTTCATATTATTATGAGAATTGTAAGTTTTTCCTTTTAGATTCCGTGTATATTTCTTCATGTATTATCAAGCTGTAAAACACCTTTTACTTTTACTTATATTCAACTGATAAGTTCACCTATAATATTCACCGGTTTGTTTTGGAAAACTGGAGCTTAAATAAATAAATAAGTAATAATAAATAAGTAAGAAACACACACAAGTCTTTCGGTATAAAACTCCGTTATGCACTTTTAACATCGTCCGTTATGGAAAGGGTTGATACTGAGTCTTAAAAACTATATCGTAAATATTAATTACAAATTTGAAAAATCGTGAGATAAAAGGGCCATGCCCCCCCCCCCCCATAGAAAAATTTTCTAGTTACGCCAATGTTTCCCATATGTAAAATCAATCCCACAAATACCAAGAATTCCTCTTTTGTGGTGTCCATACAAGCATTCATGCGAGAATGTTTCTTTTTTTCACGGTTAAGAATCTTTTTATGAGCATAATCATTAGTTTCAGCTACTATTTCCTCCAAGATACCATCGGTGAAAAAATGACGAAAGAAATCTATAGGATTTTTACCTGGAACAGGTTGGAGCAAACACTCGAATTTTACGAAAGGAAATTGTTTCATTGATGTTAAATCGTTTTCCCAAATTATTTTTTCCACCGTAGTTAAATCATCCTGCTGACATTCAGCTTCTTGCAGCTCAGAAAACGAAATATCATGGGCGTCAGTATGAGGTACGAATTCCTCGTCACTGTCACTGCTGTTACAGCAGTGACAGTTTTATTTCTGATTGTTAACTTTGTCATCTAGCTGCGAAAAATTCATATCCTGGCTGACATTAGGACGGAATTCAGCAAAATTTTGGCAATTACGATGAGGCTCAATTAAGCCTGATTTTGCACCGTACTGATATTTTGTTTAAAAAAAGTTCATTAAAGAAGGAAACGTAAAATAAACTTTCTATTCGATTTTGGGGGCCCTCCTGATTTGGGGGCCCGGGGCAGCTGCCCCGAATGCCCCTGTCTTAGTCAGGCTCTGCTGCTGTAACTGAAATCACTCGGGTACTCGTCCGATATATCAGCCATTTCGTCATCCGTAATAATATGAACTTTTCTTTTTTTCGGGCGCGAAGAAGGCCCTGCAGTATCATCTGTATAACTCATATCACAAGATCGTTTTTTCAATAAAGAATAAAATATTAAAACCACGATTACTTATATTTAGTTTCTAATCACTCCATGCCAATACCAGTAGAAATACCCTACATGCAGTACCAAATGAAATGAGCGCGTGATTGGCTCTTTGTTAACAGCATCACGTTACGCTCTGTCACGTGATTGGCAGCAAATGTGATAAACCGAAACGATGCGATTAATCGATGTGATCGAAGCGACACTAAAGATTCTCGGGACAACATTTTTTTCAAAGGCATTTTTCTAAGTTTTCAAAAGTTGTATAAATTATTTATCATTAATACTTTATTTATAGTCCTCATTCATTAGAAATGAAAAAATAAATCCGCAACTGGATAATTATTGCAAATTTTAACGATTCTCTATTATAATGGTACTCTGATCAGTTCACTATACCCCCATCTCAAAATGCATGAAATAAAAAAGTATACAACATTTTGTACTGTAGCAACCAGTATTGGCATGAAATTCAAAAATATGCCTCTAAAATTCAGGTCCATGGTTGCCCAGTCGGTAGAGCGCCCGGCTTGGAATTGTAAGATTGCGGGTTCGGTACTCGAGGCTGCCAAAGACCATTGTTTATACTAATGGTGGCTGGTGCTCATAAAATCTCTCGAGGACGCAATGTTTTCATGTTCCCATATTAATTATACCTCTGGGTGTTTACGAAGCGAGAGAGTCATCCCTTCTATGGAGAATCAAAATTATGATGGTGAGACCCAGACCATCGCCAATTGTCCACTGCGCAGCGCTAGTGAGACGTAGAACTCAACCAATAAACCAACCTCTTAAATTCATAAGTACCTCTTAAATTCCAACTCTATTCAAACAGCCAAACAGTACTAACGCAAACATCACAAATATTCATATTTCAAAATAGATGGTTGGTTGGGTTTTACGTCACACTAGTGCAGTGCAATGGGCGATTGGCAACGGTCAGGGACTCACCCTTAGAAGTGGTCCCGAAACATGCCGTCAAAAATTTGATCCTCCATGGAAGGGTATTTCAAAATAGAATACTTTCTCTGTAATAAAACACATATGATCAATATGCAACCGAAGTGATGACGTCAGCGAGATATTTTATCTGCCCAGTACAAACGAAACTATTTGCTATGGAAATTTAACTTATTACTCATTAACTCCAGAGTTTGCTCGTAAAGAGCAGATGCATTTTTACACGTTTGATGTAATACAGCGTATTGACGTAACACATGACGCAAACAAACAAAGGTAAACACAAAGCTTAAACACAAGCGCTACATCTGGCGATTTAGCGCTCTTGCGAAATACGCCAAACATAATCGGCAGGTTAAAGGGAAAAAACGCCGTTCGCATTATTTGTCACGTGAGACCGGCAGCGAACGTGTTAATAGTTATAGCAGTAGTATTTAGGTATTTTTATGCTTTTTTGTTTACTTCCTAAACTCAGGGGGCCGATGAACACAACGATCGTGATTAGTCAGATTTTATTCATTTTTTCCCCACTAACGATTGCAAAATATAAATCTTTCTTGTACTTTCCCACTACTACTTTATGATTAAATATTCAATACTTAAAAAAAGTAATAAATACTGCAATTATTTGTAGCTATTTTTTTTTTATCCATTAACAAAAAAAAAAAAAAAAAAAAAAAAAAATCAAATAGTTTATAAATAATATTAAACATTAAATAAATAAAAATTATTTCTTATTACATTAATGTTAATAACATTAATGATAAAATTAAATATTAAAAAGTATATACATTAACAAAAGCATTTAAAATTTTACTGCTTTGATTCGAAACATTAGGAATAAAAGTGATTTTTTTTTAATTAAATATTATATATATATATATACTAATGAAAGATTTGTTAATTGAATGTAATAGCATTCTAGCAAACAATTTACAATGGTAAAATAATTCAAGTGAAAAACAAAATGAAACAAACAAAAATTATGTCACACAGTTTTCATTTTTATTAACTGGCAAAAAGCATAACTAATGCTTTTAGGTAAATACAATTTTTTATATGTAACTGATTGAGTATGTTTACGAAAATTCCTTTTCTCTCATGTAAATATGTTTAATTACTACATAATATTTATTCTAGTCAACTGTTTACAAAAATGTTATTTAAATACGTTTATGTTGTAAGAAAATAAATTTTTATGTACAACTCAAATTCATTATACAGCTAAATATCCAATACAGAAAACTTCACAACGTACAGTCTTAATTCTCATTAAATTAACAGTTCTAAAAAAAAAAAAAATTAAAAAAGAAAAGAAAGAAAAATGCGAAAAAGAAAAACTAGTACGTCGCGGCCATTACAAGATTTTCTTTCACATTTTCCTGTACAAATTTACGCAGTACAAATAAAATTACTTATTGAAATTGTTTTCAAACTCGTTAGTAAACGATATTCGTCGGAGAGAAGTATCACGCTAAATGTCTGAAAGTCATTTTCGGCTCTAGAGACTACATTTAAACATATATTCAAACAAATTCTTATGCAAAACTACTCAATTAGTACATAAAAATTATTCTAGACTCCGTTATTTAAAGATATTATTTAAACAGATGTATGTAACAAACGAAATTTTTGCATACAACACAAATTCATTATAATTAAATTTTCAATAAATAAACTTTACGACTTACAGTGTTAACTCTCATCAAATTAGCTTTTTAAAATGAAAATCGAAAATAAGTAAAACAATTGTGTCGCGGCCATTAAAATAAATAAATGAAAATCATAATTTGCTATACCAATTCACACAGTACAAATACAAATTATTTATTAAAATTATTTTTAATGATGAATGTAGGCAATTTTAAGAGAAGTATCACACTAATTGTCGGAAAAAGTCCTGGCTGCCGGGGGGGTAGGGGATATGGGGGTTATCTACTGGAGGAATATTTCGTTTGTATAAACTTACAAAATTCAGTAAACATAATGAGACCCGCGTATAATTTTGCATACACAAAACTAAGTTTCCTGGGGAGTATCGTATTAAAAAAAAAAAAATCTTCTGAAATGTCTTCTGTGTTTATAGGTCCTCACAAAAAAAATTCTGGTGTAGAAGCTATTATTAAAAATTGATTAAAATGTATTTATTTATATGTATATATGTATATATATATATATATATATATTGTTCGTGTGTGTTTATGACGTAAATGATAAATTTAAGTACATTGTAGTTATAAAAGTTAATTCTGAAGATAAATATACTATGCATTGTTCTATTAAAACCAACAACAAAATTAAAGTAAAATCGTGTCATACATATAAATTACAAAAAAAAATTCCAACACAAAAATGAAATTTTTATAATAATTGGCAAAATAAAACCATAATATGTAGAGCTCAACTTTAATTTATAAAATTAATGAAGAAACAAAAGAAAGGCAGCTCAAAGTCTGCAATGTCTATAAAATCTTGTACAGCTCCATAAATGTATTGCGATTCTCATATTATAATGTTAACTGAAATCCTATATGTGGTTTTATGAAAGAATTAAAAAAAAAAAAAAACATACATTTTCCAATAAAAAAAAATAAACAAATATAATTTTTTTCTGTTTTTAACAGTGTGATGGCATAAACCTTTGGATGACATTTCTTCCATCCCAATGTATCTGAATTCTTCAACTTGAGAATGAAAAGAACTATAAACTCTACGATTATCATAATCCAATGTAACTCCTTTGTAATAAAACATATAACTTGTTTGAGTTTTAAATATATTAGCATTTTTTCTTTAACTGCATACCAGAAGCTGCAATACATTCAGAATATTTAGTGTAACCCTATTGGAATACCACAAACAATATTTACAACATTTCCTGTAGAAAATACACAATATGGATAGTTCATATAAATAATAATACATTAAAATTTCTCAATAATCTACGCATTACCCCCTTTTTTTATTTTTTTCTGAATGTTCTGTTTTGTTACCTTATATATATATATATATATATATATATGGATATATATATATATATGTTGTTTGGTAAAGTTATTTTTTAATATATTAAATGTTATCACAAACATAATTAACTTGGTTATTTCTTTTTTATTAAATTTTCGATAATTTCAAACTGAAAATATCTTTATTAACCCTTAAATTGGTGATTAAAAAATAATAATAATAATTAAAAATCTATTTCGGCTTTCATTTCTTAAATAAATAATAGAAAAAATACCTTTAAAATCATATATTATTTTAAGCATGATTTAGGCTATTAAAAAAAAAAAAAAAAAAAAAAAAAAAAATGCCAATCGGGAACATCGATTATTATTAGAAAATAATTTTTCATTGTTAAAATATTAACAGCTAACGTTTATTTACTTTTTTTTTAATCTTCTGTTCAGAAGAACATTATGCAACGGTAACATACATAAAGTCAAATATTGAAACGAAACCAACAGCAAGTGTACAGTTCATTTTCTCGAGAAATGAAGGGAATGGTTTAAAATTTAAAACCTAGGACATTAAGGTTAAATAAATAAATAAAAATTCAAAGTTTCCAAATTTGAATTAGCAATAAAAATAAAAATCATTTAAAAATAAATAAATAAATAACTGGGTGATCAGTTGAACGTCGAAAATTAAGAATTGTTTGCATTAATATGATAAAAATTTTAAAAATGATAAAATTGTTTCGTATCACGACCTTTCATTACAAAAAAAAAAAAAAAAAAAAACTTTCTATCTTTCTGTATATATTTGTATGCTATTTATATGCAAAGATCTCTGAATCGGCCAAATCTCAATGTCTTAGCTAAGTTTCTAAGTTTATTAAAATTGTCATCATTCAGTTGGTTAGTATGAATAAATTCGATTGTGCAAAAAATGGGATACCAACCGTACTTTAAAATTATTGCAAGAATTTATTTAAAAGTTTTAATTTAATTAATGAAACTATTGTTTTTCTCATACTGAAAAAATAATTATTCAACAAATACGTAAGTGTTGTGTATGTGTTACGCGTAGAAAAACAATCTCAGAATTATTTTTCCTACATATCTGCTGTATCATTGTCAGTACTATAAATTTCAGCCCATTTTCTACTAATAATTGAAAGCATTCTTTACACTAAGGCATATTCACACAAAACCTGAAAACTAATAACCTATTATCCTAATGTGCTTTTTACAGTCCAAAACTGTGATAAATGAGAGCGGTGTTCCGTAAAAATGGCAACGGAAATAATGGCAACCGGAAATAATGGCAACGGAAATATTTGCAACCGGAAATAATGGCAACGGAAAAAATGGCAACCGGAAAATTGACTCCCAACAAAATCCCTAGAAGATCATCAACAGTTATGTATATTTTGAATATGAATATAAGATTTACTTGTTTGCTTTCAAATTATGGAATAGAGCAGGCGCACGTGGCGTCAATGAGATAAAAATTGACGGATGATTACGCACGTGCTTTAAAATGTAGGCAAAAGGTGGGATAAGGCACCATTGTTTAACGTCACAAGCTTAGCTATGTACATCCATTTCTCCAATATCTTTAACACGTTTTACGTTTCTGCTAAGATTTAACCATTGTTATGGCTTGTTACATAAATGAATATTATGTGGTAGCTTTTAATTGAAAAATCTGCATTAAAATACTTTTAATGCAAAAATATTTTTTTTTCCTATGGGATATTATAGAAAAATATATATAGATATAATACATATATATATTATTTAATATAAAAATATAATTAAAAATGGCTGCATTTATTAAAAATCAAAATGATTAATAATAAAATTGTTTCGTTCAATAGGACTATTTGAGCTTTTAATTGAAAAATTTATTTCTAAATACTTTTAATATATTTTTTTTCTTCCTGTAAATAATTAAAAAAAAAAGTATTATTTTGGCTTTTAGTAGAAAAATCTATATTAAAATACTTTTAATATTATTAAAACGTTTTATTTTCTATGAACGATAATAATAATAACAATAACAGCTAGACAAAAAAAAAAAAAAAAAAAAATCATTCATTAAATCATTCCAATTGAAAATAATAATTTATTTATCAAAAATGTAATTTTTTATAATTAAATTAGTTAAAATTACTTAATACTTGTTATTATTATTATTTTTTTTACTTTTACTTAAAAAGCCTATTTCAGTAGCCGAGCGGTTCTGCTCTCCAAGCTGATTTACTGGTGTTGGTGTTAAACATAAGGTCGACTGACTACTCTAGGGTCCTTGGCCTGAAGAGGAGTGCCTTCCGTGAAGGTCTTTCTAAAGGGTCCTAGCCCATATTTACGCAAGTTTCTGAGACAACCATGGAAAACACCGAACGGCTAAGTCAACGTGTGCGGACCTGTGATCGAACCCGGCACCTCAAGTCAACCAGCTTTAAGCGCATAACCGCTCTGCATCTGGTGGGCCCTGATAGATTGGAATTACCGGGTTCGATCAAAGGTCCCGTTTGTCAACCTAGACATTCAGAATTTTCCATGTTATTTTCTGAAAATCGCGTATATTCAGGCCAGGGCTTCTTATATATATAAAAATGATTATATATAAAAAAAATATTAATTAAAAATCATTTAATGATACATTTTTATAAAAAATAATTTAATTATTAAGAATATAAATTTTTAATAATTAAATTAGTTGAAATTGCTTAATACTGTTGTTTAAGCTTTAAAATGAAAAATCTGATTCAAAATACTTTGAAACATAAAAATATTTTTTTCTATAACTGATTATAGGAATAAGGATATAATTAAAATTATTTTATTTAAAAAACTTTAAAAGAAAGAGTAAATTAATTGTCTAACAAGGAAACATTCAAAAGGTGTCTTCTTCAAAAAATATTGAAAAAAATATATGTGATTCTACTTTTCATAAAACACCAGAAAGTGGAAAAATTATCGGCTGAAATGAATTACAGCGACCACAAAAAAATATCGAAATTAAGCGTATTTGGCGATTTCACACTGCTAGACGATTGATTTTGAGTACTTAGCGGAAAAGCAAAACACGGTTCTGTTCGTACACGGCAATCTCGGTGCTGGCAAACTTATAGCCTAACAGCGCTAAATCGCCAAAAATGCTTAATTTTGATAATTTTTTGTGGTCGCTACAATTCATTTCAGCCGATAATTTTCCACTTTCTGGTGTTTTATGAAGAGTAGAATCATATTTTTTTTTTTTTCAATATTTTTTGAAGACGATACCTTTAGAATGTTTCCTTGTCAGAACTAAATGAGTTATCAAAAACATAAATTTTAATAATTAAATTAGCTGCGATTCCTTAATACAATTTTTTCTGCTTTCAATAGAAAAAATTATATTAAAATACTTTTAATATTAGAAGATTTTATTTACTGTGAATAATTATGAGAAAAAAAGTTAGTTAAGGATTTAATTAAAATTATTTTATTAAAAAAATTCTAATAGAAAGACTAAATTAATTATCTAAAAACTAAATGAATAATCAAAAATATAAATTTTAATAATTAAATTAGCTGACTTTACTTAATACAATTTTTTCTGCTTTTAGTAGAAAAAATTATTTTAAAACACCTTTAATATTAAAAGATTTATTTTCTACGAATAATTATATATACATACAGTCGGTAACAAAAGTGTCCGAACACTAGCAAAAATTCCTATGTAAAAAAAGTACATTTCATACGGTTTTGTTGAATAAATCCTTGACGAATCCTGTTCTTAGTCAGTCTAAGAACATGATTCCATAAGGATTTATTTAACAAAACCATACAAAGTGTAATTTTTTTACATAGGAATTTTTGCTAGTGTTCGGACACTTTTGTTACCGACTGTATATATAGCTAGTTTAACATTATTTAATGAAATACCCCAATTAAAAAGAATAATTTATTTATTAAAAATATAAATTATCATAATTAACTTAGTTGGAATCGCTGCATAAAATTATTTGGACTTTTAATTAATAAGCCGAGCAGCTGTGCTCTCCAAACTGGTAGACAGGAGGTGCCGGCTTCGATCCCAGATCATGGTCGTCGACCCTCATGTTCTCAATCTGCTTTAACACCTAAACTACCACCATCAAATTATTTTTAATATAAAAAGTTATTTTAATCAATGATTATATAAAAATAATCTTAATGTAATTACAAATATTACATTTAACTAATTTGTTAGAATTTTAATAATCGTATGATTTAAATAGTTTAATTTAACTCCACTTTTATAGTTTCAGTGCAAAATAATTTTTTTAAACTATATAGCCAAAATTCTATTATAAATTATAAGTTTAATTCAATTCAAAATTAAATTGTTTATAGATAATACGAGTAACTAAGTCATTTCTGTCCTGCAATTCATAAATTCTAATACTCTGCAGTGCATATTATGGTTAAACATACTGTATGCCAATACGAGAAATTGAATTGTGAAAAAATTCTCAGTTTGGTTAAAAAAAAAAAAATAATAATAATCAATAATTAATTAATGGAAAAAATAATATGTTGTAGCCATCACAAGACTTTCTTTTATATTTTTCTATATTATCGATAAACAAAACAAAAAAAAAAAAAAAAAAAAAAAAAAAAAACTTTGTGTTATCACGCACAATTTATGAAAAAATTACAGTAGTCAGACATACTTGGAGAGGGGGATAAAGAGAGGGGGAGAAGGCAGAGAAAAATAAAATGGTTCTTATACCACCATTTTACGGTTTTTAATGACATGTTCTATAACTGCCACTTACTTTTTATGAAAATCACAATGAGTGTATTATATACCTGGGGGGGGGGGGGTTTACAGATGGAAATAAAAAATATATTTTTTTTAACTCCTTAGTATCGATTTAAATAAATCTTTGTGTATATACCACTTACTGTTTAAGAAAAATTACAGTGAGTGTGACACAGATCTGGTGATGGGGCAGAATAAAAAAAAAAGGGTTTTTTTTATATTACTGTGCTAGCTATTTATTTGAAACTTTGTATGACTATCACTTACTTTTTATTAAAATTATAATGAAAGTTACCTGTAGTTAAAGAAGGGGGCGAATGTGTGCGTGGGAGGGCGGGTGGCAGTTGAAAAACAAAATCTGTTTAAACACTTATCTTTTTTTTTTTTTTTTTTTGTGGCATTTTGTGCAAATGTCACTTATTGTTAATGAAAATTCACAGTGAGTGTTACATATGTCTGGATGAGGGGAGGGGGGATGCTGGAGACAGAAAGATACAAATAATGTTTTATACCATTATGTTTTGCACTTTACTAAAATTTATTATAAATATCACTTAATTTTTAGGAGAATTTACGCTGATTGTTAGATATATCTTGGGGGTTATGGGGGCAGAGGAGAAAAAGGATCGTATAAATATCCCAATGTTACCAATTTTAATTAAAATTTTAACAATTGCCTACTATCACCTACTTTTAATGAAAAATTACGGCGAGTGTTACCTATACCTGCGGGACGAGGGAGGGGGAGAAAACAAGATACGATTGTTTTTAAATCACATAGGAAATTTTGTATAAATATCATTTATTGTTTATGGAAGTTTTAGAGAGGGCTAGGCGACGCAGTATCTTTCAGTTTCTAAGTTAGTATGTAAAAATTCAATGCAATGTTCAGATCAGACATTAATTAAAAGTTAATATCAAATATTGGTAAAAGATTATTCTGAAACAGAATTTTTTTTGTTTAATCTGTCCCATTTCCCTCGTAGAAACAAAAAAATTTTACTATCGTTCTTATTAAAAGGGCACTACTCTTAATTTCTCTTTGTAAAACTGATGCTACACATCAACAAGAGCTAAGTTTTTTTTTTCTAGGTGTGTGTGGGGGGGGGGGGAGGCAAAAGAGACAGCTTAGAAGAAGAAATTTCATTTTCGTGTAACATTTTTCAGATTTAAATCATACATTGAACTTTTGCTTACAGACTCAGGAAGAGAAAGAAACTGATACTTAACCCTCACTGTAATGCTTTATACACAGTAAGTAATATTTCTACAAAGTTTCATTAAACAGACAGGAAGATGGTACAAAAACATATTGGTGCTTAATTCTCACCGGGTAGTGTAACCCTCTTCTCTTCAATTTTTGATAAACAATAAGAGATATTTATGCAAATTTTCCTATTTAAGTGATTTAAAAACAATATCCCCCCCCCCCCTCCTAGATATGTGTAACACTCTTTGAAATTTTTCATTAAATGCAGGTGATAGTTTTTGAAATTTTAATTAAACTGGAGAATAATTCTAGGAAAAAACATTTCCTTCCTAATTCTCTCACTATCTACACAAAGAAAGCCTTTCTGTTTATCTATGCTCAAAAAGTAAAATTAGCCTCCAATCTCCACAACTCTTTATTATTATTATTTTTTTTTATTTAACCAATAATTTTTAATTTTTTTATTTAATTTTATTATTATTTTTTTTTTTTTAACTAACATTGATATAAAATCGCACAAATATTAAATACGTGAATAAATATATTAATAAAGGCTAAAATTTCTTCTTTAAGACCGAAAAAATCTGGAAAAGGAATTATTCTAATATTTAGAGCCTCTTAGGGAATACATATATGTACGCATTTATATCTGATGGCGAAAAATGTTATCAATACCAAAGATGAAATATATTTTACTCTTGAGATATTTTAGCATATAATTCGCAAGTAAGAATTCTCAAATTATCCTTTTTCGTTTTTTCTTTATTTTGTTACCCTTTTTTATATATTTATCGTTGCCATATTTTCCAGTTGCGATTATTTCCGTTGCCATGTTTACCTAAATTCATGAGAGCTGACAGGAAGGGGGAAAATTCAGTTTTTATATATACAACGTCACTCAAAAGTGGATATTTTAAAAACCCATATTTAAATATCAAATAACCATAAATTGTAGAGCTGCATCACAAAATATTATCTCATTAAGGGATTTTGAGTTGATCCTTATCTACAATGAGGAGACGAGTTCTACTTTTGTTGTTGTTGTTTGTGTGTAACAGCATTCTTTGAAAAGTTTTACCTCTGGTTATCCTTTTGAACATACTTCACATTAGAATGAGTTTTCTGTATGGGAAAGTAAATGTGTGTTCAAACATTGCTTAGTTGAAAATTATTTTTCCTATTCAGACAAGCATATGGTTAAAAAAAAAATGTATTTTCAAATTTCCAACTAGCGATAATGATTTTAAACAGATTCCACATTAATGAAGATTCTCTGCAGTATGAGACAAAAGATGACGTTTTAGATGTCCAACCTGTGAAAATGATTTCGAACACACTTCACATTTATGAGGTTTCTCTCCAGTATGACACAAAAGATGACTTTTTAGATGTCCAACTCGTGAAAAGGATTTTGAACACACTTCACATTTATGAGGTTTCTCCCCAGTATGACACAAAAGATGACTTTTTAGATGTCCAACTCGTGAAAAGGATTTTGAACACACTTCACATTTATGAGGTTTCTCACCAGTATGACACAAAAGATGTGTTTTTAGAGACACAAATTGTGAAAACGATTTTGAACATATTTCACATTTATAAGGCTTCTCTCCAGTATGACACAAAAGATGTCTTTTTAGAGACACAGATAGTGAAAACGATTTTGAACACAATTCACATTTATGAGGCTTGTCTCCAGTATGACACAAAAGATGACTTTTTAGATGTCCAACTTGTGAAAAGGATTTTGAACACACTTCACAATTTAGAGGTTTCTCACCAGTATGACACAGAAGATGTGTTTTTAGACTTCCAATATGTGAAAATGATTTTGAACACATTTCACATTTATGAGGTTTCTCTCCATTATGACACAAAAGATGACTTTTTAGATGTCCAACTCGTGAAAAGGATTTTGAACACACTTCACATTTATGAGGTTTCTCTCCAGTATGACACAAAAGATGACTTTTTAGATGTCCAACTCGTGAAAAGGATTTTGAACACACTTCACATTTATGAGGTTTCTCTCCAGTATGACACAAAAGATGACTTTTTAGATGTCCAACTCGTGAAAAGGATTTTGAACACACTTCACATTTATGAGGTTTCTCACCAGTATGACACAAAAGATGTGTTTTTAGAGACACAAATTGTGCAAACGATTTTGAACATATTTCACATTTATGAGGTTTCTCTCCAGTATGACACAAAAGATGTCTTTTTAGAGACACAAATTGTGAAAACGATTTTGAACACAATTCACATTTATGAGGCTTCTCCCCAGTATGACACAAAATATGACTTTTTAGATATCCAACTCGTGAAAAGGCTTTTGAACACACTTCACATTTATGAGGTTTATCTCCAGTATGCCACAAAAGATGACTTTTTAGATGTCCGACTCGTGAAAAGGATTTTGAACACACTTCACATTTATGAGGTTTCTCACCAGTATGACACAAAAGATGTGTTTTTAGAGACACAAATTGTGAAAATGATTTTGAACATATTTCACATTTATAAAGTTTCTCTCCAGTATGACACAAAAGATGTCTTTTTAGAGACACAAATTGTGAAAACGATTTTGAGCACATTTCACATTTATGAGGCTTCTCCCCAGTATGACACAAAAGATGACTTTTTAGATATCCAACTCGTGAAAAGGATTTTGAACAGATATCACATTTATGAAGTTTCTCTACAGTATGACACAGAAGATGTGATTTTAGATGTCCAGCTTGTGAAAATGATTTTGCACACATTTCACATTTATGAGGTTTCTCTCCAGTATGACACAAAAGATGTCTTTTTAGAGACACAAATTGTGAAAACGATTTTGAACACAATTCACATTTATGAGGCTTCTCTCCAGTATGACACAAAAGATGTCTTTTTAGAGACACAAATTGTGAAAACGATTTTGAACACAATTCACATTTATGAGGCTTCTCTCCAGTATGACACAAAAGATGACTTTTTAGATGTCCAACTCGTGAAAAGGATTTTGAACACACTTCACATTTATGAGGTTTCTCTCCAGTATGACACAAAAGATGACTTTTTAGATGTCCAACTCGTGAAAACGATTTTGAACACACTTCACATTTATGGGGTTTCTCTCCAGTATGACACAAAAGATGACTTTTTAGATGGTCAACTCGTGAAAATGATTTTGAGCACATTCCACATTTATGAGGTTTCTCTCCAGTATGACAGAAAAGATGTCTTTTCAGAGACCCAACGTCTGAAAACGATTTTGAAGACATTTCACATTTATGAGGTTTCTCTCCAGTATGACACAAAAGATGTTTTTTTAAATGTGCAACTTGTTAAAATGATTTTACAATCATGCATAATTACGGAAGAACATTAGAACATATATACATTCCAGTCGGAGGTATACCGCGTATTGTTTTATTTATTATAGTTCACGATAGGCTGTGACTACGCTGCCGGCTGGTCCGGTTTTCCAGATCTCCGGTCTCCGTAACCGGCCGACGCAGTAGGCTACTGCGCTTCGCTGTGTTTTGGTTAGATTCTCTGCTAGCACGGATTAGGATAGGCGAGTTTTTAATATTAATATTACATAACACAAAATAAAAGCAGAAAAATGTTATAGATATCCCCACATTCAATGTCAAATTAAAATATATAATATTTAATACCACTTTTTTTTTTTTTTTTTTTTATTTAAATGAAATATTATGCTAAAAATCAGTAATTTTTTTCAGAACAGAAAGAAATTCGTAATACCTAGACAATTTTGCGTTACTACATTAGTGTATGATCCCCTTGGCGAGTATATGATCCCCTCTTTTAATCCGTGTCTGCTAGCCAATGAAAAGTGTACAATGGAGGAAAAAGAAAATATAAAGAAAAAAGTTGATTACGGTAACCTCATTTATTTCAGCAGGGGTAGGGTTGATAGATATTGTGATGTATCACTCTCTGGCTGAAACAATGATTGCTATTTTATTTTTTTTTATTTATTGTTTGTTTACAGGAATTTGTGTTCCTGCCTGAAGGTAAAAGTTAATAAAAATGGAACTATCGCATTTTATTTTCTATTTAACACATAAAAATTTGTTAAAGCAGTATTGTAAAAACACTAAAATGACAAATATATAGGAAAGGGATACATTAAAAATTTAATTTTTATTATTTTCAAAAAATGTTTTATTTATCCTTCTTACTTCGTCCATATTACTTCCAATAAATATCCTGATTTTTTCTTACTATAATTTTACACAATATAAATGCATTTTATAGCTTATAACTATGAATGAGAGGTAATTTCTTTATTTTGAGTTTGTGAAAAACAGGCTATTCTGGAAGGAATTTGGATACTGAAAGTAAAAAGAATAAGTTTTTTAAAAAAAACTTCCTTGTGAATTTTAATACAAAATACTTCAGACTTCTCAAAACGTAAAATTGTCTAAATGATTAGAAACTCTTTACTATTTCCAGAATTTAGTAAAATTTCATAAGCAAGTTACCACTGACAAATAGTTTGAAAAACAATTTTAAATAATGTATTAGTGTACTTGCTGTATCTCCATCACAGTCGTTTTGTTTTGCAAAATGCAAAATAGTTATCCAAAATGCAATAGCTAAAGAACAAGTTTTCACTTTTTTAAAGTATTTCTGACCATTAGCTTTTTAGTCGCCTAAATTTAGTAAGAAAAGAAATTGAAAACAGGCAGTCACTAAAAAATGTAAGCCATTTATGAATAATATATATCATTATTGAAGGCCCTGAAAGTGGATTTAATTTTCAAGAGAATTCGTAAAACTGATTGCCATGAATATATATCTAAATAAGAAAGCTTTTTCAAGAATAAGTTTTATTTATTAATTTTTTCTGCTTCTGTTATATTATTATATGTAAAGTATGGTATAAGCTTGATATAAAGCAGTTTTTATGCTACAACATTAACTATATGTACATCCATTCAAAAAGGTTATAAATCAAACACAGCTAAGATGTTCGAATTGATTTAAGATTTAACATTATTCAGTTATAAAGCATTATATACAATATTCCCCTATTGTCCCATGATGTTAGGCTTTTACTGTATCTTATTAAACAGTGTGATAATTATTTTTTTATTTCAAAATTATTTTTATTGATGTGTAATAATAGTTCTTTCAGCATATCATGACTAAATTTTAAAAGTAAATTTTCAAATTAGAGTTAAAACATATAGATATATCCTGAATAGTATACTAACTTGCATTCATAAACTTATTGTTTGCTTTAAAAAAAAAAAAAAAATGATTTTAGCGTTTTTGTTAAATAATTTTTAAACCATGACACTTGTCGTTTCTTTATTCCTATAATCATCTGTGTAAATTTAAAATATTTAACTGCATATCTTCCTGTTAAACACATTCATATTGGAATAATTCATATTCAACTAAATTATACTGAAAGATATTTATATATTTATCATGCATTCCATCATAAATATTTGTTTAATTGGATTTTATATGATACATTTAAAAAAAAAAAAAAAGTTATCCACATTATTTTTCACGATTTTTTTATTTTCTATATTGAATAGTTTTTAAAAGTTAAATTAGGAAGCTTTTGCAAAAAGTTTTCCATGTAGTATTATTAAATTCCCCCCCCCCCCATAAGTTTTTAAAAAGAAACTTCCCATATTCAGCTAAATTAAACTAAAAGATGGTTATATATTTATCATAAATTCCATCATAAATATTTGTTTAATTGGATTTTACATGCTATGCTACATTTTAAAAAAGTTAACCGCATTGTTTTGCATGATTTGATTATTTTCTATATTGAGTAGTTTTTAAAAGTTGAATTAGGAAGCTTTGTCAAAAAGTGTTTCATGTATGATTAAATCCCCCCCCCATAAGTTTTTAAAAAGAAACTTCCCATATTCAGCTAAATTAAACTGAAAGATGTTTATATATTTATCATAAATTCCATCATAAATATTTGTTTAATTGGGTTTTACATGCTATGCTACATTAAAAAAAAAAAAAAAAAAGTTAACCACATTGCTTTGCATGATTTGATTATTTTCTGTATTGAGTAGTTTTTATAAGTTAAATTAGGAATCTTTTTCAAAAAGTGCTTCATGTATGATTAATACCCCCCCCCCTAGCATAAGTTAAAAAAAAAAATTCCTTATGAATTTAAATACTTCAGACTTCTCAAAACGTAAAATTGTCTAAATGATTAGGAACTCTTTACTATTTCCAGAATTTCGTAAAATTTCATAAACAAGTTATCACTGACAAATAGTTTGAAAAACAATTTTAAATAAAGTATTAATGTGTTTGTTGTATCACTATCTCTATCACAGTCATTTTATTTTGCAAAATGCGAAAGTTATCCAAAATGCAATACCTAAAGAACAAGTTTTCACTTTATTACCATAGAACTACTATTATTTAAAAAATCTTCGCCGAGAATGTCGCAATTAAAGGTGAATCTTTTTTTTTTTTTTTTTTTTTTTTTTCAAGTATTGGGATTTCTGACCAATTGTGAAATAGGCTTTTCAGTCGCCTAAATTTGGTAAAAAAAGAAATTGAAAACAGGCTGTCACTAAAAAATGTAAGCCATTTATGAATGATATGTATTATTATTGAAGGCCCTGAAAGTGCATTTAATTTTCAAGAAGAATTTGTAAAACTGATTGCCATGAATATATATATATATATATATATATAAATAAGAAAACATTTTCAGTTATAAGTTTTATTCATTTATTTTTTTGCTTTGCTTCTACTATATTATTATATGTAAAGTACAGTATAAGCTTGATATAAAGCAGTTTTTTTACTACAACATTAACTATATGTATATCCATTCAAAAAGATTATAAATCAAACACAACTAAGATGTTCAAAATGAGTTAAAATTTAACACTATTCAGTTATAATGCATTATATAAAATATTGCCCTATTGTTCCATGATGTTAGGCTTTTAATGTATCTTATTAAACAGTGTGATAATTATTTTTTCATTTCAAATTTATTTTTATTGATGTGTAATAATAATTCTTTCAGCATGTCATGACTAAATTTTAAAAGTAAATTTATAGAGAAATCTAGAATAGTATGCTAACTTGTATTCATAAACTTATTGTTTATTTAAAAAAAAAAATTCATTTAAGCTTTTTTGTTAAATAAATTTTAAACTCAACTTAAACCATGACACTTGCTGTTTCTTTATTCCTATAATTATCTGTGTAAATTTAAAATATTAAATTGCATAGGGTCAGGTGGGGTAAAATAAGTCAGGGGGGTAAAATGGGTCAGTTAAAAAAAAAAAAAAAAAACGCTTTAAAAAACATCCAAATATTTTTTTAATTCCAATTATGCTGGTTTTATATATTATTTATATTATATTAGTCTTCATTTGTATGCAAAATTAACTGTAACTGACACTTTTTAGAAAGAAATTAAAACTTCTTCACACACCATAAATTTTTAATCAGCACAACCGGTTTCGAAAGGACATAGCCTTTCTTCATCAGGTGCAAACACGTGCAACTGCCTTGGAGGCAAAAGCAAGACTGAAAGCAGGGCAAAATCCGGAGGGGCAGGAGCAACACAAACAACCAATAGGAAGCATCATGCAGGGCAGGACCAATCAGAGAGTAACACACATACACACACAGTACAAAAATGGAGGGAGGGAAGGAGTAATCAATTATTTTTTTTTTTTTCAATAATATTAAACAAATTTATTAAAATTTATCCATTAATTATTATTATTTTCTTTTAATTGGAATTATTTTATTATAACTAATCAATACAAAAACCCTTAACGGGTTAAAAATTTGTGACGCAGCTACTTTATGGCTATAAGAATTTTTGAAATGTGGGTCTTAAAAATAATGATATATAAATTTTATGTGACACTTTGCTATTAACTAAAATATACATAATTTTCTTTTATTTGATCATTTGCTTTTTTCTTCTATTTATAACTACAGTGCAAACATAATATTTTTAACTTCAACATAGACAAATAATAAAATATACTTACTGATGGCTTTTCAATCGCATTTCAAATTCAAAATAAAGGTTTTAAAAGGAATGATATCAAAATTCCAGTGACGCCTCGATTTCACTTTAAAAGATTTGTTTTTAGATTGCAATAAAATTACATTTCTTTTGTCAAATAAATTATATTTACACATTGAAACAGTGCTTTTAATTTTCAAATATACTGTCAAATAATTACACTTTCACAGAATTTGCATTTTAAATTTAAATTTTTTTTTCAATAAATTGAATTGTCTTTTGCGTCACGCTATCCAAAACTACAAGTAAAATTTGTGCAAATGTTTTCTTTGCATCACACTATCTCTGCACATATTTTCAGACAGTTGGATACTATGATACAAAGTAATATTTACATAAATTTTACTTACAGTTTTGGATAGCGTGACGCAAAAGACAATTCATGACTTATTTTACCCCAACCCATGGGGTAAAATAAGTCACAAACAGCATATTTTAAAATTTACTTTTCAGCACAAATTTTTTGTTTTTTGAGATATATTTCTCTTAAAATGTCATAAGGAATATTCATTTGCCGTGACCCGTCAAATAAGCCCAAGACAAAACGGCCCCGACAGAAAAGCCCCGACAAAATAGCTCCGACAAATGAGCCCAAAGGACAAAAGAGCCCCGACAAAAGAGCTCCGACAAAAGAGCCCCGACAAAACAGCCCCGACAAAACAGCCCCAGACAAAATAGCCCCAGACAAAACAGCCCTAAGACAAAAGAGCCCCGACAAAACAGCCCCCGACAAAAGAGCCTCGACAAAAGAGCCTCCGACAAAATAGCCCCTGACAAAACAGCCCCTGACAAAACAGCCCCGACAAAATAGCCCCCGACAAAACAGCCCCCGACAAAACAGCCCCGACAAAACAGCCCCGACAAAAAAGCCGCCGTCAAAATAGCCCCGACAAAAAAGCCCCCGACAAAATAGCCCCCGACAAAACAGCCCCGACAAAACAGCCCCGACAAAATAGCTCCCGACAAAACAGCCCCCGACAAAACAGCCCCAACAAAATAGCCCCTCAAAATGGCCCCGACAAAATAGTCCCCGAGAAAATTTGTATGTATTTTTCTTTGTACATGGAAAATTTTCTGACTATCATATCTCAAAAAAAAAAAAAAAAAAAAAAAAAAAGAGAGAGAGAACTACGAAACTTCAGAATTGAGGCAGGTCTGGTGTACATGTGATTTTTCGAAATTTTGGTGAAAATTGGATAACCGGAAGTGTGTCATATAGTTTTTTTAGAATCAAAGAAAAATACAGCGTATTAGCGCGCCACCTATCGGCCTATACACACAAAAACTTAAACATCAGTGGGGAAAAATTGGTGCACTTATACACAATAGATTTTGATGTGTAGTATTTCATAAGCAAATAAAATTTAGAGAAATTTACAACATAAAAATCCTACCTTCCGACCGATAACAAAAAACATTTCGTGTAATATTCACAGAATTCAAAAAATGATGCAGCTATGACCATTACATTTTAAGATAAACTTTTTCATAAACAAAGAAAATGACAGCATATCAGCATCAGCGCTACCTTTCGGCCGATATAAACACAAATTTAAACAAAATTTACAACGTAACTACACCACCTTTCAGTCCATATACACACAATTTTTAAATCCAGTGAGGACAACAATGGTGTTGTTGTGCATTTTAGATTCTGAGTCAAGGATTTTTTAGAAACAAGGAAAATTAGAACATAGCAGAACCAATGTTCGGCCGCTATTTATGCAAATTTTAACACGAGAAAGAAAATTAAGCGACGGATACTTTTTTTAAAGTATATAATGTTCAATAGAAGCTGAGATATAGTCTCAGTCTAAATGGTGGAATAAGCAGAAGAATAGCGCCTCCTTCAGGATAATAAATACCAAATTACAATCAAGATAATTTATTTTATACACACAAATTTTAAAAAGTTTATGTTTTTTTTTTTTGTTGTTGTTGTTGTTGTTGCTTAAAATTACACAAGATTAAATTATTTCAGCGGAGCATAACACTGACGTCTGCCGTCGATGTACACATTAAGTTGAAGTGGTTGCTGATTAAATCATTTTTATCTTAAAATAAAATTATGCAAGTTTATTTTTATTTTTTATTTACTTTTTATTTTTTTAATTATGAAAGTGTAAAGTTATTTGGAGGATAGATTAAGGGACAGTAGGCCCCAAGTGGGAGTTCGCCACAGTGTTAGAATAAATGAGTTTAATCTCTGGATGAAAGCTCACCTGTTTGGTGATGTATCCCAAAAGTTAATCAGAGAAAATTTAACTCAAGATGAAAAAAAAAAATCAAGTATTGTTAAATTTTGCTTATTGGTTTAGTTACAGCGACCAGAACTTTTGCTGACACACACAGATATCTCGAAATGTGTAAATTAATAGAAAACCTGAAATCAAAAATTTTCAGTGATATTTCATTCCCCATTTAGGTATACTAGCAGGCTACGCCCGCTTCGCTGGCCACTATATTTAAATGAATCTCCAAAAGAATTGGATCATTATTTTTCACATCACATTATAAATAAAAACTAAAATAATTACATTGGAATCGCTTTAGACCTCGCATCGGGTACTCGCTGGCTACGGCAGCTCTTTCTCTGGCCGCACTGTATCGGGAGCAGGTTCCCACTGCCTGCAGAAATCTCTTTCCTATGTATTTCAATATGGGTATTTATTGACGATAGGTGGGTCTGCCGTTATTTAAGAACTACGATTTTAAAGATAACTGTATCTCAGCGTCTATTAAATATTTTAGTTTTTGAACCAAGTATTTTATTGCTCATGCTATTTACACTGTATTACAATTTGATTCCGACCAATATAATGAAATAAAATAAAAAGTAGATTTTCTTTTAGAAGGAATTAAATACATAAAAAACAAATAAATTCCAATCAGTTTAATCCTTTCTACTATATACTACCATTATTTCCTGACAAATACTATAAATTAGAAAAAAAAAACTTTTAAAGAAATTAACAAATGAAAAATAATTGTTGTTGTACTACAAAAATTATACATAAACATAACTGTTATA
Source organism: Salticus scenicus (assembly GCA_963930645.1). Taxonomy (NCBI): domain Eukaryota; kingdom Metazoa; phylum Arthropoda; class Arachnida; order Araneae; family Salticidae; genus Salticus; species Salticus scenicus. Next base: position 12,104 of record CAWVNO010002990.1, on the reverse strand, counting down.
AATACGTTTTAAATTTTAAATTTAATATATTTAGTTTTTTATACTGCATTACCATTTTATTTTCAATAAATATGTTATACTATTAAGTGAATATTTGTATGTATATTTCACTGATCTCGAAAACGGTAGCTCGGACAGTCACGAGATTTAACACAAAGTTGAATCCCGAAGGGTCATTGTGCACATCGAAGTCAGATTTTCGAATTTTTGATTAGTTTTTTCTTAATTAATTAAAAAGTGAAAATCATAACCTTCTAATTTTTGATAAAAAAAGCCATTTAAATTTTAACATTTTATCCATAATTTAATTGTTGCCAATTTTTTTTTTTCGACAAAATAATAATAATAATTTAAAAAAAAAAAAAAAAAAAAAAAACGTACATTTATTTAAAATGAGGAAAATAAATCAGAAAGATTAGAAAATAAATTAGAAATATCACTCGCATCGTTACAAATAAGACACCAAATGAAAGGGAAAATTTTTGTAAATACGATGCATTAAACAGCTTATCAATCGGATGATTAGTTTTTTCTTAATTAATTAAAATGTGAAAATAAAAACCTTCTAATTTCTGATAAATAAGACATTTAAATTTTAAATTTTATCCATAATTTAATTGTTGCCATCTTTTTCGACAAAATAATAATAATAATAATAATAATAATAATAATAATAAAACGTACACTTATTTAAAATGAGGAAAATAAATCAGAAAGATTAGAAAATAAATTAGAAATATCAGTCGCATCGTTACAAATAAGATAGCAAATGAAAGGGATTTTTTTTTTTTAATCCGATGCATTAAACAGCTTATCAATCGGACAATTAGATTTTTTAAAATTAACTAAAGTATGAATTTTAGGTGGCAACAGCAGAAGATTGTATGGAAACCGTTAGGAGAAAAAAATGAAAAATCTGCTTCACATTAAGTCACATGATTTTTAAAAGGGATTAAAAATTGCAGTTTTCAAATTCTTTTAAATTTTCTCTCACGAACGCAAAAATGTAATATACAGCCTGTACCCCACAAGACCAACTTGCATTTCAAATTTCATCAATTATTTTGGTTAATAAACAAAAGTTATTATTATTTTTTTTTTCAAATTAAGTTTCTATTCTATTTTCGAAAAGATTTATGTGATCATAGATATAATAATATATATAAATCTATCATCCCCATATTATCGGGCAAAGATCTTTAATGCCGAAAAAAAAGCTTTGGAATCAGCCATTAAGTGGTATTGAAGGAAAAAAAAAAGAAGAATGAATTTGAAACTATATCTGGGGCTTTTCATTCACCTTTAGTAAATAAATTATTCATGAATTTTATTTGCTAAAACATTCGTGCATATTCCCGTGTGTATTCACTCGGGGAAAGAAAGACTGCCATATTTTGGTAAAATCGCCGTCTTTTCCCGAGTGAAAAGGAATCACTTTTTTGTCCCCAATGATCAATCTATATATTATTACTGTATCTATGTATGTGATACGGTAGATTAATAATTTGGGTTTTTAAAAAAAATTTTAAATAGATTATTTAAACTCTATGAACCATATTTTTATTTTATCAGCTTCATTAACAGATCCTGCTGGGCGATTTTTTAAATTTTGGTGTTGAAGTACACCGAATGTTTTTCGACAAGAAATTTAATATAGCAACAGCCATTTTAATCTAAGTAGCGCATCAAATATATAAAAAAAAAATGATTTATTTTTACACAAAATTTACAGAACAAATGCAGTTTTAAAGATAGGAAATTTATTTCAACAAGCACTATTTTAAACCTAAAAAGCATTAAAAATATAAGCAGAATATAAAGGATTCTTATGTATAAACAAAAAAGAGTCTGATAAAATTATTAGCAAAATAGTCTTCCCCTTTTCATAAAAAAAAGAAAAAAAAAAAAAATCCATCGCTAATATGGCGACAAAAATTAAAAGCCGCCAATGGAGCGACATAATAAAGTTGTGTAACACGATAATGTTTACCTATTTATTTATTTTTTTATATAATAATCACTATGCTAATTTATCATACAAACAAATAAACCTCTGGGTGTTACTGCACTCTCACGCTGTCGAACAGAAATATTTGAAAAATTCAAATTAATATTTAAATAAATAAATAAATAAAAATATGTTTAATGGGAAATATATATAACCATAAAAAGATTAGTTGTCTAAAATACGGCAGAAATAGCGCTCATAGCATATTGTTACAAGGGATTAAGTCTTATTGTTACAATGGATTAAGTCTAAAATGGTGATCAAAATTCAAAAGCCGCCAAAGAGAACTATATTAAGGCTGTACTATCCGGTTTACAACCCATGAATTATATATAAACACAAAAAATTAATTGTCTCATGCGACAGACGTAGCCGGTCACAGCATATTGTAATATTTGGCGTGAAATTGCTGTCATTTAATGGTTGATTGGATAAACAAAAAAAAAAAAAAAAAAAAAAAAAAAAAAAAAAAAAAAACATATGAAATAACGTAAAAGCAAATATTATGTTGTCTAAACCCAGTTACGTTTGAGTCCAGTCCGAGTTACATGTGAACAACACGTATAGTGTTGTTCACATATAACTGGGATTCAAATATAAAAGGGAAACTCCTATTTTTTCGATACTATCTATTTCGAAACTGTTATATAATAAGCACCTAAATGGAAGCTCATTGGTAAACTATTGTCGCAGGTAATAGGGACAAGCGCCCGAGTTGCAGTTGATGACCAAATCGCTGCTGAATGCAGCAGGGACCTGGAGCGAGCTTTTGAACAATTTCAGTAATTTATTTTATTTTATTTTTATAAAGCTATATAGAAACGAGTTTCCTTTAAATTTAGTGGCCAGCGAAGCGGGCAAAGCCTGCTAGTAATAAATTAAAAAGAGAAAAAAGATTCGTCCTCAAATAAATGTATTAAAAATAAATTGCATAGTATAGCCGTTGCTAAGATACGCAGACGATTACAATCGAAGAATAAATTCATGAAAAATGAAACATAAAAGCCAATGTTTAAAATCGAAAAAACATTAATTTAAAAAATTCAAATTCGAAATTCGAAAAAATCTCGATGAGGTGCACATTTGCAGGGTCCCAGGTACCTATATGCCAAATTTGGAAGCTCTGCGATCAGTAGTGTGTAGTATTGTTCATGTTTAGATAAATGTATTTATTTTCCTGCTGAAAAAAAAAAACTCGTTTTTTTTTTTTTTTTTGGCAACAATTAAATTATGGATTAAATTTAAATGGCTAATTTTTTTCTATTATTAGCTTATTATTTTCATATTTTTATTAATTAAAAGAAAACTAAACAGAAATTCGAAATTCTGACTTCGATGTGCACAATGATCCTTCGGGGGGCACCTTTGTGTTAAATCTCGTGACTGTCCGAGCTACCGTTTTCGAGAACAGTGAAATATACAAATATTGCTCACTTAATAGTATAAGATAAAATAAAATATTAAATCCACATTTAAAAAAAAATAGTCATTTACAATTTACGAAAATACATTATGTTTTACTATAAATAATTACAAGATAAAAATAACTTTTTATGTACCATGTTTTTAAATTTTTCTGTTGAATCATATAAACATACAGTCGGTAACAAAAGTCTCCGAACACTAGCAAAAATTCCTATTTAAAAAAAGTACACTTAATACAGTTTTGTTAAATAAATCCTTGTCGAATCCTGTTCTTAGTCAGTCTAAGAACATGATTCGACAAGGATTTATTTAACAAAACAGTATTAACTTTACTTTTTTTTATATAGGAATTTTTGCCAGTGTTCGGAGACTTTTGTTACCGACTGTACCTGGTAACTTTTATAATTTATTCCGGAGTACTGTTAACAGCGCCCTTTATTCATACCAGTATATTTTAAAAGCATTTTTCTTCTTATTTCATCGTAATTATATATTGGAGAAAATTTCTCTACAATCATACTGGTGTGAAATAGGGCGGAGCTAACAGTACTCCGGAATAAATTATAAAAGTTACCAGGTATGTTTAAACGCTACCGAAGACAACGGGGACCCATAATAATTGGCTGAAAGTAATAAAAAAATGCATTGTCCTCGTGTTCTGAGCTTTTCTAAAAGTTTCAAATTTCTAGCTATTAGAGATAGAGGTCTGCACGGGCTGAAATTTTGAGGCCCAAGCCCCCCCCCCCCCCCCCCCGGCCCGTTTAAAAAAAAAAAAAAAAAAAAAAAGCATGCCTTTCTATGAAAAAGATTTTTAGTATGTGTTTTGTAGAGATTTTATATAGCCAATGTACTTTCAACCATTTCCTCTTATATACCGTAATGTATCTGAATCTTTCATGTGATCCAATAAACAAAACTTTAATGCTAATCCAACCATATTCAATAGAAAAGATGCTTTTGCACATGCTAGAAATGGTGCTACTTTCATCCAGTGCACAGGAGATAAGAAAAAGGAGCTTTCGCGTAAAAGTTACAGTGGAATGATTTTTACTGCCTTTATACCATCTAAACACTTCAGACCGTAGGACACAAAGCCTTATACACAGTAGAGTATCTAATTTCTTTTGTTTGTACATGTGTGCAAACTAGTAATGACATGCATGCTATTTTGAATAAGAAACCATCTAATATTACATTAAGTAAAATATATTAATTTCGAGATAAGCTAAAAATATTTGCGGAAAATGAAATCTCAAACAGGCACACTGATATTCATTTTAACTGAAGTTACAGACATTTTTTAACAAAATAAAATTTTATGTGCTACACAAGCCTGTGAAATTATGTAAAATAAATGACTGAAGAAATATTTTATCTTTTTCATTTTCCTTGATTAACAAAGAAACTAAAAAAGATTCGGGCTGACACGGCCCAGAATAAATATAATCCACTTCGGCCCGGCCCGAGAGCAAATTGAAAAATTCGGCCCGAACCCGGCCCGTGCACACCTTTAAGTCGGGAAGTTATATGATTATTGAACCATAAAAACGCTACCGAAGGCAGTGGGGACCCGAAAAATTGGCTAAATGCATTAAAAAAAAATGCATTGTCATCGTATTTTGAGCTAGTCTAAAATTTTAAATATCTAGCTAGTCGAGAAGTTAATTAAATAAATTTCCTGCTAAATCATATAAATGCTTACGGGCTATTTTGTTGGGGCTATTTTGTCGGGGCTATTTTGTCGAGGCTGTTTTGTCGGGGCTATTTTGTCTGGGGCTATTTTGTTGGGGCAATTCTGTCTTGGGCTTGTTTTATCGGGGCTATTTTGTCGGGGCTATTGTGTCATGGGCTAATTTGTCGGTGGCTATTTTGTCGTGGCTATTTTGTCGGGGACTATTTTGTCGGGGCTGTTTTGTCGGGGGCTATTTTGTCGGGGCTGTTTTGTCCTGGAGCTATTTTGTCGGGGGCTATTTTGTCGGGGGCTATTTTGTCGGGGCTATTTTGTCGGGGCTATTTTGTCTGGGGCTATTTTGTCGGGGGCTATTTTGTTCTGGGGCTGATTTGACGGGGCTATTTTGTCTGGGGCTATTTTGTCGGGGCTATTTTGTCGGGGCCGTTTTGTCGGGGCTGTTTTGTCGGGGCTGTTTTGTTGTCAAGGCTGTTTTGTCGGGGCTCTTATGTCGGGGCTATTTTGTCTTGGGCTATTTTGACGGGGTACCGATTATTTCTACTCTCTTGTATATTCAATAAAATAAAGTATTGTATTCGTAAAAATTTTCGGTTTTCGACGGATTTACACGTTTTGACAGGTTCGGAACAATTTAACCATTTTTAGAAAATGTGTGTCTGTGCGTGGGACAAAAAGCTTTATGGCAACTGTATTTCAGGAACTAGTGCACAGAATTTCATTTAAATTCATATGTAGTTGCACCTTGACATAAATTAATGCCTATCAACTTTTGGTGCAGATCATTCGACAGGTGGTGCTGCTAGACTGCAATTTGTTCGATTTAAGGGAAGGCTATATCTCAAGGTCTGTTATATATATAACCGAATAAAACACAGAATATGAGAAGGTCTTTATGAAACATCAAACTAAATGAATTTTGGTACAGATCCGCTGATAGATGGCGCTGCTGTACTGCAGTTTTCCTCGTTAACGGGAAGGCTATATCTCAGACTTTATTGCATATAATTGCACAAAACTTGGATTATAAAAAAAAAAAAAAACATGAAACAGTTTGCTGATTGTATTCGGGTGCATATCGGCCGGCAGGTGGCGCTGATGTGCTGGAAATTACGCTCTTGAATAGGGAGGCTAAATTATAACTTCTATTGCATATTAATGCACCAAATTTGATATGCGTGATAACCATTATGAAAACTATCCTGACTTAAATTTGGAGCATATCAGCCAATAGGTGGCAGTGCTATTACTGACCTATGATTTTCCATAAGTCTACATCTCAGCATCTGTTGATTAAAAATGCGTAAACCTGTATACTTAAAATAGTTATTGTGAAAAGGTATAGTTGAACTTTTATGCATGTCAAAATGGTAAAAAGTTCTTAAGTGACGCTCTTATTAAAAAAAAAAAAAAAAAGATATTGAAGAAAGTTTTGAGATGACTGCAATATACTATTTTTTAAAGAAACACCTTTTTAGACAGCATTGGCAATTTTTTTGACACCAGAAATTTGGTCAACATTTTAAGAATCTTAAATCAGGCCCTGATTACTAATAGGCAAGAGAAGCATGTGCTTCCACTGGAAATTTTTGAAAAGGCCCCAAATTAAGCAAAAAAATGCGCCCCGAATTGTAAGCTTGTGGTCTAAAAGCATTATCTGATTATAAAACGTCACAGTCCTACCTGACTGCACAACTATCATTTCTAGATTATATAGGATCATCTAGATTATATAGGATCATCATATATCATCTAACGAATAAATAAATAAATAAATAATCTATATGAAGAATCGAATTCGATATATGTATAAATATTAAACAACATTGTAATTTTCAAAAACTATGTGGGTTGGCACTTTCATATTGCATTCGTACACCTACTTTACTTCTCCTGATGAACAGTTATGTTCAATTATTTTGATTTGAAACAATTTTTGTGAGATTTTGCGATTTATAATATTGTTTACAAAGTTTGTATTCATTACATTTCTGTTTTATGCCCGTTCCGCATTACAGAAGATTTTCTGTATGCATGCATATGAAATAAAAAATTAGTATGTTGTGTCCACACAATACTTTCTTCTATATAATATCTTATAAAAATTTAAGCAGCACCAAAATATTTATTAAATTATTATTTATTAAAATTACTTTCCATGATGAATGCAGACGAATTTTATATCAGAGAAGTAAAACATTAAATTCCGAATGAAAGTCAACTTGTGCTGACATCAAAAGAAAAGTTTTTTTTTTTTTTTTTCATTCCATTAAAAATGAAAAATGCGACTATTTTGTTCCAAGTTATCCCAAATCTATAGTTTGACTATTTGTTTTAAAGGTGTTGCCGATTTCTTTTGAATGTTACCCATATTAAAAATGTAGCAGCCCCTGGGGAAGGGGGGGGGGGGGGGGAATTCCCTCCAGAAGGAAAGCGATGTTCCTACACGCACGCAAACTTTTATCTAGTTTACTACTATTATCAATAATTAATTTTACAATCATTCATTAAAAATAACTCTCATTTTGTACATTATAGGAAATTTCGTCCTATACTGCCATCTTAAAAATTATGAGAAAATGAAATCATAGTGCGACCTCACCACGAACAGTTATTTGGTTTTTGTTTACATAGCTTTTTCAGCATTAAAATTCTGTATGCTTTCGTCAGTGACTCTGAAGAATTGTAAAAATTGGAGATGTTTCAGAAGAATAATATACACCTTTTAAATGTTTGAAGAAATATATGTTGTGCAGCTATGAAACATTAAAAGAAGTTCGAAATTTTTCGGAAGGGGGGCGGGCATATCTACGCCACTGTATGTCTGACACATTTATGATCCTCAAAATGGACGTTTATGCTCAATTTAACCCTATTCTGCCTTGTTAAGTAAATTGTAAATTCCAAATAACTTACGAAATTTTTAAATTAAAAAAATTATAGTCAGGGATGTCTATGCCAGTATATTAAATGATATTTTAAAAGTGTTCTGATAACTTTACGGTGAAAATATCCCTCAAAGTGAGCACTTATGCGAAATTTTGCCCTATTCCGCCATATTAAGTAAATCGTAAATTTCCAGTGACTTACGAAATTTTTAAATTGGAAAATTCCAAGCCAAGGATGTTTATACCAGCATCTTATATAGTATTTTAAAAGTAGTCTGACAACTTTATTATGAAAATATCCCTCAAAAGTGACAATTATGCGAAATTTTGCCCTATTCTGCCATGTTAAGAAATTCGTAAATTACGAATAATTTGCGAAAATTTCAAAGTAGCATGTTTTTAGTTAATGATGTTCATCCCGGCATTAAAACTGATATTTAAAAGTTTGTTCTTACATCTTTACGATAAAAATATTTCATTTCATGCACGTTTAAGTGAACTTTGCCCTATTCTCCCATGTTAAGATAATCGTAAATTTCGAATAACTTCTGAAGATTCTTAATTACAATGTTGCGAAAGAATAGGGTTCTTGCCAGTGTCGTACCAAATACGTTAAACTTGTCCGATCTCTCTGCGATCATTTGTTCGTGAGATATCGTGTACACAGACTAACATACTAACACAATAACGGACTAACAAACTAACAGACACCCTACAGACGGACACCATACAAATTTTGTCAATTTCGAATTCCTCACACCTGAAAACGTGTAAAAAAGTCAAAAAACCGAGGTCGAAAATTTTCACGATTACCTAAGTTTCCCATACCTATAGTATGATGGGGAACTAAAAAAGATATTTTGTCAAAGAACACAATATGCTCAATTTGACTTATTTACTTTCTCTTACCCATATATATATGGCAGAAAAAGTACTGGCTTTTAGGTTAAATTTTCGAGTTTTTGTTATATTTACTCGTTTTAAGGTCCCATGAATCCGAAAAACAGGTTTTTAGCGGTTGGTCTGTGTGTATATTATCATCATATATCAAGAAAAAAAAACAGCATCAGGAAGTCCAAACTCGGTATTCTAAATCTGTGTCATATAGAGATGCTATACTAAACTTTTCGTTCAGAAAAAAAAAAAAAAAAAAAAAAAAAAAAATGGTTCGTGTACAGGGAAACACAAAAAAAAATTCAAATACATTACGTCTATGGGAGAAATTGCAATTAAGTAGAGTTTAACATCTATAGGCTGCACCCAAATTAAATGAATATATATTTTTTATAGTCATAAAAGCATGTTTCATGTAGAATATGGTACGAAAGTCTAAAATTATTAGGAAGATCTGAAAGGGGGGGGGGCGGAGGGGTAAAAAATAGAATTGGCGTTAGCTCGTTCAAAATAGGTACATAAGGATTTGGGAGTCTACACATCGAATGAGAAAATTTTCGAGAGTGTAAAATTTTTAAGAGGAGCGGGAAGGGAGGGCGAAGGGCCAAAAAAGTAAAAATACCGTTAGATCGTTTAAAATTGGGGCATATAGGTTTTCGGAACCTACAAACAGGATGAGAATATTTTCGAAAGTCTAAAATTATTAGAAAGGGCGAATGGGGGGGGGACGAAGGGGCAAAAATTAGAAATTGAGTTAGATCGTTCAAAATAGGAATATAACTGTTTTGGGGGTTTACAAATCGAATGAGAATATTTTAATATTGGAATGTTTTATAATAATGAAAATAGACACACACAGACAAAATTTGTTGAAATAATTTTCGGCTTTCATGGTGTGTGAAACATGTATATTTATGCATGTATGAAAACGCATTCATAATACATATATAAATATGTATATATAAGAGAAAGCATTAAACAGATTACTTTTTATGTCGAATATATATCGTGTAAACTGTACATGCACACCATATGATGTACTAAAAAAAATTCGTACAGCACTGAAAATTAATATTAAGTAGTTTTCCCATTTATATACTTCACATTGAATCAGAAATACTTTGTGACACCCTGTTAGTCAATCAATTACGCTAATCATATCTTATTTCACAAATATTTGTATTGGTATTGGGAGTAAAGGCGAAAGATTGCACTAAGGTCCTAGACCTGAAGGGGAGTGCCTTCCGTGGGGGTCTTTCTAAGGGGTCCTAGCGCGCATTTACACAAGTTTTGGTGAAAACCACGGAAAGCACCGAACGGCTCGGTCGACGAGAGCGACCTGTGATCGAACTCGTAATCTCACGTCTACCAGTTTACAGGACATAACCTCTCGAGTGCTGGCGGGCCCTTATTTTACAGGAAAAATTATTTTGTGTACATCAAATATATGTATATTAATTTTGTTACATCGTATTTAGTATAAAGGTACCAAATTGTGCTTTAAATATGTACTTCGCATAGAATATAAGAATTATTTATATATTTATATATGTATGATATATAATATATATTATTTATATATTATATATCATTAAATATTTTTAAAACTAGGTTTTCCTTATCATTCATATATATATATAAAATCTTTTATTATTAAAAGTATTTTAAAACAGATTTTTTTAAATTAATATTAAAACCCAAAACAATAGTATTAAATAATCTCGACTAATTTATTATATGTATATATTATATGTATATTAGTTAAATTAGTTTTCTAAAATTTTTAGTTAATTTTTTAAAACTTATATATATATTTTATTTTACTTTTTAATCATTCATAGAAAATAAAATATTATTTAAAAAAAAAAAAAAAAAAAAAAAAATAGGTTTTCCATTTAAAAGCTCAAATAGTTCTATTAAACAAATTAATTTAAACATTAAAAATTTTCACTTTTATTAAATAAAGATGCTTTTAATATATATTTTATTTTTTAATTTTTTGTCTATAATCTTTCACATAATATTATATATATACACACAAAGTATTTTGACAGAAATTAAAAGCATCCATATACATTCATCTACACATACAATGAGAAGTAATGATGGCTAAATTTTAGCAGAAGTTTAAAAGATCATAAAAAATTTAGAGATTGCCTAAAAGCTATTCGCTTACTCCCGCCATCTGTTTACCTTCAACAAAAGAGGGGGCATATTTATTAGGTCTTTGCATAAATTCGTGCGGTTTTTTATTGCTTCATTTCATAAAAATACATCAAATCAAATGACAATTTTTAATCAAAATACTCTCCATTACTTTCTACAACCTTTGCCCACTTTTCGGGCAACAAATGTATACCACGGCGATAGAAGCTCTCGTCTTTGGAGGCAATAAAATGATCCGCGTCCGCACGAACTTTTGCAACGAACTAATAAATAAAACTGACAATGACAGACTTTCACAGTCCGACTTAATATTTTTTCTTACTGACAGCTTTAAAAAAAAGCAGTTAATCGATTAGGGAATCGATTAAAATATTAATTTAATTTATTTAATTAAAGTAGATCTCTTGATCGATTAGGGAACGGGGACGTGCTGTCTGGGATGATACCTCCCATATCTTCAAATGGGGAAGGAATGAGCTACCAAGTGTAAGATGTGTTCGCAAATAGCACTGTTCGGAAGTAACACGTAACGAAAAGAAATCTACTTTTTTTTTTTTTTCATACCCCCCCCCTCCAAGGTGTCGACAACCACAACCCTCACTATCTTTCTCTAAAGTGTAAGTGTATACAAAGTGACATGGTAATCTGTAGAAGTTTTCAACACTTTTCTTTTCAGTCTGTCCCCTAGCCTCCTCCCCAAATATGCATGTAACTCTGAAAGAATAAAATAAAATAAATAAATAAATACACACACACACACACACATACTGTCCTACCAGCCCTTCCGAGTAACTTTACATTTTACCGCGTTTCGAGTTCTTACCGAAATTTTACACATATCATCTAAATTTTATTATTTTATGTTCGAATACGTATTTTATGCATATAAACACCAAAAAAGTTTCCTTTGACAAAAAAATGTGTTTTTTATTAATTTAAAATTGCGTGTGCACAGTTCTATCTTTCCGAGTAAATTGAGGTTACTCGTTTTGAAATTTTACACAGTCCTTCCGAGTAATTTAATCTCGAACTCAGA